>JH154873.1:43549-57399 GCA_000226015.1 Mnemiopsis leidyi | reverse complement strand
GATATTAGAACTTGCAATGATTTGTTGATATTAGAAAAATTGAAATCTCATCTATTTATCAAAGCATTTGGAACTGCCTAATCAATTTAGCATTTTTTTCAAGTTTTAAATTTGCAAGTCTCTGTCACAACTAATTTACTTATACTTACATGATACCTTTGTAAGCATCGCTTTTGATGGTTGTGGTTAGATCTTTAGATTTTGAACCCGCTTTGGCTTTAAAGCGATAAATCAAATGTTTACATATTATTATTATTATTAAAATAGTTCCAGTGTAAAATAGTTTAAGTGTAAAATAGTGATCTCGGTATACGTGGGGAGGGTCGCAAATTTGCTATGAAATGTCCATCTCTAGTGCCAAACTCCACTGCAACGTCCCATCCCCAAATGTAACAAATAAACGCTATACTTACTTTTCTTGTTGACAAATTCCTTACCTCAGGAGGCGCTGAATAGCACTCTGTCGATCATAACCGAGAGCATTGAGCGTGCAACTTGGCTGACACCATCAGATCGAGACATGATGAGGACCTGGATCTCTGAGGACAAGGAGCTGCAGGGAAACATCTCCCTCATCAAACAAGCTGCCCTCCTGGCTGAAGAGGAGATAGCTGACTTCTTCTCCGTCTTCATGGAGTTTAGGAGGTTCTGGAGGGACGACCTTCACGGGGAGTACAAGAAGTTTATGGAGGGCAACAGCTGCTTGATTGAGTGTGCTAAGAAGGTGAGTCTCATATTTCCTCCTTAATTATCTTGTAGTCTGCTATTGCTACCATCTCTGCTTGTGTTGTTCGCGGAGGTGCATCATTTTCATAATCAAAATCTCAATCTGATTGATCTGTTAATCAAGGTACAAGCTCTATTAGAAGAGGAACACAAAGTCCTTGCCATAGACAGCGCAAAGAAGATGAAAGTCACAGTAGTGGACACGACACCCGTCAAGAACTCAATACATGCTATGATACGGACCTGGAAATATAAATACGCTTCACAGCTGCATTATAACGCTAAGGTTTGGGAAGCAACACTTTATTTTTTTCTCATGGTCAATGTGTCCAGAAAATGTTTAATTATAAGTTTATGGTTTAGTAGTCATGCTCATAGGTTGCGTTTTAGGGGGGTTTCAATTTAATTGTATGAGAATTGTTAAACTTAGAAGCATCTTAATGTACTAAGTTCGGAATCACTAAAGCAAATTTAAGTTCTCAAGTGCTCAAATACTCAGTACTAAAGTATACAAAGTACTCAAGTACTCAATATTCAGTACGTAAGTATACAAAGTACTCAATATTCAGTACGTAAGTACCACTCTCACCTCCCGTCACTCCTCCCTTCCTCCCAGAGAGACCTAGAAGACATCATCAAGTATCGGGACCACATCCGAGAGCGTCTCACTGTGTCGGTTGAGTGTTTGAGTAGTTTGAGTGAGACTCTCGACCTACTTGCAGAGTTGGGAGATTTGGAGAACACGATCGACGATACCTATCTTCCTGTCGAGAATACTTATCAGCAGCTCGCTGATTTCGAGGTTAGGAAGTGTAGAGGCTGGGCTCTGTCTACTGTTTACTGTAATGTGTGGGCTCTGTCTACTGTTTACTGTAATGTGTGGGCTCTGTCTACTGTTACTGTAATGTGTGGGCTCTGTCTACTGTTTACTGTAATGTGTGGGCTCTGTCTACTGTTTACTGTAATGTGTGGGCTCTGTCTACTGTTTACTGTAATGTGTGGGCTCTGTCTACTGTTTACTGTAATGTGTGGGCTCTGTCTACTGCTTACTGTAAACAACCATAATATCTATGATCTATCTAGTCACCTCAATGACTAGACTGATCACCCAACTTCAGGTACAATTACCGCGAAACGAAGTGGAGCTTGTAGGAACCCTGCGTGATGAATGGAAGATGCTGATGGACTTAGCTGATAGCGTAAGACAAACTCTAATGATCGAACAGAAGTTACAGTTCGAACAGGAGCTGGAGAAGCAGGTTCAGTCTTTCATCGTGGAGGTCATACAACTCAGAACAAGCTTCGAATCTCAAGGTTCACTTAGATAAGTTGATAAATACTTATTGTTGCTTTCATTTCAGCGTTTTGACATAATCCCACTCTCCGTGTCTGAGCTGTTATTCTACTTTTACCATCGACTGAAACCTCTATCAATTTACTGCTTAAAATGTCATTTCGAAACCAAATTCCAGACCAATTTACTATGCAGGTCCTGGTGTAAGCAACATATCGCCTGACGAAGCCATGAAAAGATTAACGAAGTTCTGGAAATCGTTCAACACATTTAACAGTAAACAACACACGCTACAAGCAGTTCAGAAGATGTACGGTCTTCCTCTGACGGCCTATCCTGATCTTGAGAAAACAGGAGAAGAATTGAACCTCCTTCAGACACTTTACGATCTTTATCAGAAGTACATCGAGTTTGACGAGACGTTTAAAGATACGCTTTGGCAAGATGTCAATCTGGAGCAATCGAACACTGAGGTTTTTTTCTCTTAAGTTTTTGTTTACATTATTTTGGCCAAGTTAACTTAATATTTGTTGACTTAATATTTGCTCGATACAACCGCGCGATTGCGCGGCTTAACTAGTTCGTGGTTGCCATGGAAACACAGCAATTTATATGCAAAGTTTGAGCGTTATCACTTTCCCTGACAGAAACGCCGCGCAAACGCCGCATGGTAAATACGGCAGACTAACTGAACCTTTAATACGACATAGTATACATGATATTGGCGAAGTATTATAATTGAAATATGTTGTGTGACCAGAAAACATTAATGTCAGATGAAAGTGTTGCACATGGATTGTAAGAACCTGCCCGGACGTGTAAAGGAATGGGGAGCCTACCACACTCTCTGTGACAGCTTGGAGGCTTATCTTGACCTATTTCCTGTACTCCAGCAACTTAACTCTAAACAAATCAGGTAGCTACCTCATAAACAGGTTTTTGTATATCAAAACACCCTAATATATACAGAAAATAAACAGAAGATCAGGTGCTTCATTTGTCGGTCATTGTTAGGGTAATTTACGGATACACATTTCAGGAGCCGACATTGGTTGCAGGTAATGCAAGTCACTGGATCGAACTTCCAATTAGAAGCATCCCAGATGAAGCTTTGTCACTTGCTTGACTGTGATTTAATCAAGTAAGATCTTTGACTTTAATATGTTCACATATTTTTGGGAACTGATCTATACAGGACGGTTCATTTATAATTAATCCACCTCGCCGAATCTTGTACGGCCGACACTCCAGCTGACTGATTGTGCATGGTAGGTACAAGTCTGAGATAGGAGACATAGTGAGCTGCGCAAGTAAGGAACTAGACCTTGAACAGAAGTTACGGAGTACAGAGGAGGAGTGGGCTGAACAGAGTCTACACTTCTCGCAGTTCAAGAACAGGGGCTTCCTCATGCTTGACGCCAGGTTAGTGCTTCACTGCTTCACTGCTTCAGCTTTAAAGTACTTGAAACTTAAAGTTGCAAGTTCTCCAGATAATAACTGATATGGTAGTTGCTATTTTGAATTTGATTTGTATCTCAATTCTCCAGATACACAGTCAACTTACTGGAAATGCTGGAGGACAGTCAAGCTTCTCTAGCCTCTATGCTGACTTCTAAATACATTGGACCTCTCAAAGACGAGGCGGCTTCCTGGGCTGCCAAACTTCTTAGCGTCAGTGAGGTTATCGAGCAATGGCTTACAGTACAGAATCACTGGGTTCACTTGGAATCTGTTTTTTCTCTTCCAACCACCAAGAAGGATCTACCTCAAGAGGCCAAACGTTTTGCATCAATCGACAAAACGTGGACCAAGTTAATGAAGAAAAGTTTTGAGATAAAGAACGTTATTCAAGTAAGTCTACTTGGCTCTATAAGCTCTTTAATTGAGTTTCTCTTTCAAACTTTCTCATGCTGATTAAGTTATGCCAGGAATGTATTTCTACAGACGTAATACCACTATACTGATACTCCCACTACAGTGTTGTCACGGAGGCGAGCCCCCAAAAACTGGGACTCTCACCCACCTCTCGGAACAGCTGGAGTTCTGCCAGCGCAGTTTGACCCAGTACCTGGACGAGAAGAGGAAACTCTTCCCACGGTTCTACTACGTGTCTGACGCGGTGTTGCTCGCTATTCTCAGCAGCCATAACGATGTGGAGGAAGTCAGCAAACACTTCAGGTTGGTGCGGGCTGATTCTTGGGTGATTTTCATCGTTTGTTGAAATCAGAATATAATACTTAATATCTAATATAACTTATTTCGAAACGCTATAGAATTTCCCAGTTATAATCACTCCCTCCATCAGAGCGATATTCCAGAACATCGACACAGTTCTGTTAGCTCCCACCGAAGAAACAACAGTTGATGGTGGTGATTCTAGTGCCCTCAACGTTATAAGCGAAGTGTCGACCGAGCGAAATGGGCCCGACAGGGAGCCCGTCTCCAGCCCGGATGATTTTACCAGCTTCAGCGAGAGTCCTCTCTGGTCCGGTGGACCCACTATCACGGCTATAGGGGCTAAGAGTGCTGAGGGGGAGATTATAGACTTCAACCGAGAGGTCACTATGAAGGAGAACGTAGAGACCTGGTTGGAAAATCTTCTAAACGTGACTCAAGAAACCATCTCCGACAAGGTCTACGAGGTTGATAGGGACATAAAAAACGGCTCAACTGTTGAAGATTTTACAATAACGGTAAGGATTGTTTATCGATAAATCAAGCTAGACAAGGTCCTTGTTTTGTCGATCCTTTAAATCTGTCTCACATGATCAATGTTCAGCGCTCTGAATTAATTACTCCATCAGTTCCCATGTCAAGTGGCTCTGCTAGGTTTCTACCTACAATGGACCAGGGACTGTGAACTGGCCATTTCGGAGAACAAGCTGGACCGAAAAGCGCTTCACAACTTGGGCAGGAAGTACACCAACATCGTAGCTAGACTTCCTACTGTACTCAACAAGGTAGCTTCAAATTCAATAGTTTGTACCTCAGTTTTACAGAAATTTTTCTACTGTTCGTGTTATCATCTCTATTTTTATTTACTCAAAATCCAGACGCCAGTCAGCCATTATATTTTAAACTTGACCTTATTTCGACTCATAATAGAAATGTTCATCTTTTTCAATCGTCACTCACCTCTCACTCACAGCATCAGTCCAAACTAAAACGAGCTGTAAACGTCGTCATTTTCATGAATCATGTTTTACCACACAGTAGCCAAATTCAAACGGAAAACAAGCAAAACATCCAGAAAGTAAGTCTTTGCAATAGACTAATGCGAATTTTGTTGAATCAGCCAACCAGCCAACTGCGCCTTTCATCAATTTTTGTCTTTACCAATGCACCTGCGATATTATTGTAATTTACCGACATTATGTTATTGTACCAATGGCAGTTTTCATAACGCTTCATAAAAATTACACATTCCCGCGTCCATCTCCGAATTTTCAGCCGAACGTCCGTGAAGACCCAGTACTGTTAGTGAAGTTGGAAAACATCCTGTCCCTTGCTCTCCATCTCAGAGAGGTGGCCGAAGACTTCCAAAAGAAAAAAGTCCGGGATATCCTTGACTTTGAGTGGGTCAGAAACCCCAGGTTAGCTATAAGTAGTGTTTTGCTACAGTCTGGGCATCGGCCGTTTAGCTGTTATATAGTTTATATAATATGCATGTGTGATAATTATCAAGAATAGTATGCGACGTAGTTGTGGTTAGACCCAGTTATCCCACCAACACCTAGACGTGTATGTGCGTAAATGATTATTCAAGTCGTCGCATCTGACGTGACCCCCTCACCCTGCGTGTTTAAATGCACAAGTTAATTTAATGCAGGTACTACGTGGATGAGGCGACTATAAAGATGATGGTTTCGGACTACTCCATGACGTACGGGTGCGAGTATGTGGGGTGCGATGTAAATCAGATAATTACACCAATCAGGGACAGATTTACTCTCCTCTTCGTCCACACCATCCAGCAGTTCACAGGTTCTTGGGCATTTAATAATTCCTAGATCGGGCGTTGCAGAGCAAAGTAAGGTCAGCAATGTGTTAAGCACAAAACCTAGAAAAGATTTATTGCGAGTTATAATGACTAAACCTAACTCTACTAACTCTACTCTACGACCAGGCGTATCTCTAGTAGCGGAGTCTGCCGTCACTAAACACGAAATGGCGAAGAGCCTAAGTGGAATGTGTGCCCGTTTCCTCCTCACCTTTCACTGCAGTAACGGTACAACCTACAACTGCATCAGTAAGATCCTGACGGGTCTGGCCCAGGAAGGTTCCTGGGGCTGTTTCAGCGAGGTGAGCTGTCTGGCTATCCCCACCCTCCAGGTCCTGGCTCAGTGTCTACATTTGATCTTGGGAAACTTGCAGCAGAGCAACAAGAATTGCACTCTCTTCTCGGGAGAACAGGTAATTACATCACTCATTTTCTAATTCTCTCTCAGTTTTTAGTTTTCTCTCATTACATCACTCATTTTCTAATTCTCTCTCAGTTTCTAATTCTCTCTCATTACATCACTCATTTTCTAATTCTCTCTCATTTTCTAATTCTCTCTCATTAAATCGATCATTTTCTAATTCTCTCTCATCTTTTAGTTCTCTCTCATTTCATTACTCATTTTAAAAATTCTCTCTTAGCTTCTAGTTGTCTCTCATTACATCACTCATTTTCTAATTTTCTCTCAGTTTCTAGTTCTCTCTCATTTCATCACTCAATTTCTATTCCTCTCTACAAAATTTTCTATTAAATCTCATAAAAATACTGTCAAGGAGTCAAGTGAGATGATTGCGATATGAGTTTATAAACTGGTAAACGGTCAAGATTAAACGATAACGGGCAAGTTTAAGTTTTCAAATTATTGCGCACAGCTCAAACGCGAATGTTTACATTTCAAAATAAAGTATCATAACCTGAGCTAACTAGAACCTCCCCTCTCCAGATACCCCTGAACCCCAACTTTGCCGTGTTCGTTACCCAGACAACGGAGAAATACCAAGTAGATACTCTACCTCCAACGCTGCGAGGACTGTTTCGTCTAGTCTCTGTCCCACAACCCAACTTTGGGGCTGCTCTCAGGAGTTTGTGTGCTGTCTTGGGATATAAGAGTGGTAAACTCATCGCTGATAGACTCATCATGGTCCACAAGCTTGTTACCCTTCAGATGTAAGCTTTCCCTTCAAGTCTTCATTTGTCATTACTCTGAACTACTTTCTAGTACTTGAAGCCCCTGACTGTGATTTATGATTATTGTGGTGAGTCTGATGAGCAGTGAACAAGTTTCCAATCATCATTGATTACCTGCTCGTTCAGGAGACACACGGGGGTAGCGCACATGTCCCTCAATAACATCCACCAATGTCTACTGATCAGTGCTGGAAAGAGGAACTCTCTCATGTCAAACAAGTCTCACCAGTTCGGTAGAGCCTCCAGCAACACTACCGGCTCCAACATTCCTACTCCTGGTCTGTAATTTCAGGGTGGCGGATACTTGATAAGTCATTGTATTACTTTCTTTGCACTCTGCTCTGAAATCATTTTAGCACAATTGTCGTTCAGAAAAGTTTGATAGACAAACTTTCGGTTTTTATTGCGATCGGAATTAAAGAATGCCTTTAATTTAAAGAGTATCATGCCTTGAATTTAAAGAGAGAGTATATCAATGAACAGTTGAGAAGAATATTCAACACCAAATCAAACTCCTGGTTTTGGAATTATGAAATTTCGCTTCAGCATTCAGCAGCAATTTTATGGATAAAACAATTTGGCCTTTTATTCAAATTTTTTAAAGTAATAACTCAGAAGAAGCAATAGTCCGATGTACATAAATCTAACCGCAAATGTCACATATCATGAATTTAACCTCAGCCTTATAATAACTACGAAGTGCTTGCACGAGTAAGCTCTGAGTACAACCCCTAAACTGCCTTTCAGTCCATCGTCCGACTGTCTATCACGTTTAGTCAATCTTTAATCTGTCCTAAAGTCTAAGGCTATGTCGATTCTAGATTATCATTTTTTCATAACATGAACGTTTCCAAACTTTTAAAAATTTCAGTAGACAACAATCTTTTACCTTGTGAAATAAATAGATCTGACACTTTAAGTTCTTATTTGAGAATTTAATGACAGTCTACTACTGGCTACTGCTGGTGGTGTCTGAACCCATCCTCTCAGGTGTCTCCCTATCCACCTCCTTGATCGTGTCCCTCTGTATTATCGTTCTAGTATTTTTCTGAGCCAGATTTAAAGTCGTACCCTTAGTTTTAGACATGCTCATCTCGTGTCTTGCTGTGGGCATGGGCATGAGCTTGCCACACATCAGCTGTTTCACAAACTCCTGGAGCTGAGAACCCCTAACAAGGAGGATGATGGGGTTTAGTACCGATGTTATCTGTGGGAGGTAGCTGATAGTCAGGAAGAATGTGATCTCATACTCCACCCTCCGGGTAAAGGTCCCCGCGGAGCTATGAGGGTTGTACTCCTCAAAGTCGTTCAGCATCATGGCTGCTATCGGAGCTGGGGCGTACATGAAGGAGGAGGAAATAGAGAGGAGCACGATGGTTATCACACTTTTTCTACCGTGCACTTTGGTCGTCCTGGTTAGCAGCTTGACTATCGTGATGCAGGAGCTGATGATGTTGATGAGGGCGAAGAGAAAGAGGTTTATCAGGAAGTTGTTGATGACGTCGTCCCACCCCACCGGACAGGTTAAAGATTGGACCATGGGGTCCCAGACGCAGTAGTGGCCCTCTGTCTCCGACAATTCGTACTTCTGGACACCCGATACAATCGGAGGGATACCTACGGAATTTTGTTAGTTCATTTAGGTAAGACCCATGATATTTATCAGATTTAAAAATCGACCACAAATGGATATGAAATCCGCTGGAGCCCCAAAAGTATTTCAACAAATCATAAAAATCATAGAAAGAAATGTAGCTTGAGTAGCGGAGGGAACTTACCGACATCGGTCATGTACATTAGGAAACAGAGGACCATATTAAGTAGCCAGAGGAACAGGATGATGTAGATCAACCTAGGTTTGATGACGTATCTGGGGAAGGTGATAACCACCAGGCGCTGCACGCTCATCATGGTCGTGATGAAGAGGGACATCCTGTAAAAGAAGAGCTGGAGTATCGTCAGGACGAAGGTGATGACTGTGGGTGGAGCTATGAAGTCTCTCTCCGGCCGGAGAAAGTGGTAGATGGCAGCCGGGAGTCCCGTTATTAGACTTAGGAAGTCGGACACGGCCAGAAAGAAGAGTAAGAGTGACGTGGTCTTCTTCCGGTTCCTGAAGTGATAGACGAAGATGATGGGGTTGAGAAGACAGGAGGTGGCCAGCATGATGCACTGGGAGCAGCCAAACACGTAGTCCAGCGTGACTGAGTCCGTACCATTCTCTCTGTAAAACACGGTCATGTCCTTTATTCGTCCTGAACACTTCTCCTTAACATGTACCTAGTGGTGGAGCTACGTTAGATCTGCCTGTACTGATTAATAAACAATAGCACATCTTATGTTAACCTTGACAATACCGATATTAAGATATTACTATATAATAATGTGTGATTATGTCTAACTCAATCTGCCCACTGTACGACTAGATGGTGTACGATCGACTGTCAATTCTGCAAAATTTCCGATATCAAAATTACAATATTCTGATAGTACCTCGGTCCAGACCTAACCAACACAATACTGTCGAACTTAAACAAAGCTGTATGCTTGACATAAGAGCAACATGTTGT
The DNA here is from genome assembly GCA_000226015.1 of Mnemiopsis leidyi. Lineage (NCBI taxonomy): Eukaryota > Metazoa > Ctenophora > Tentaculata > Lobata > Bolinopsidae > Mnemiopsis > Mnemiopsis leidyi. The sequence goes on along the minus strand of JH154873.1, from coordinate 47,624 downwards.
TTTCTCATTTACAACACCGTCAAACTGGATCAATAGGTTGAGCTCACTTATGAATTGGATTGGTGGACAATATCGTAATATGCTACCAGTGCAACACTAGAGACGATGTTCTGCAGATTCAAACTTTAGTAACAATCGTCAGTCACGCACCAGGCCAGGCCTTCTAGCTGTTGCGCTACATTTTATGACAAGGCTTTGCACCATTTTCTTACTACTTAGGTTCTGACCGGTAGGCAGTAATGCACGCTTGGTAAAGTGGAGAAGGAAATTCGGTTTACTTAAGTACTTATTGAGTGTATAACAAAAATTGTCAAATCTTATGCATTTTCAGTTAGTGACAAGAGGAACAGAGCCCCGACCCCTATCAACCTTACCCCACAGATCAGACTTGAACATGCTCTTGTCAAACAAACTCTCTTGGAGTCCTTCGGACTTCGTTTCGTCAAAGAGGTTATCAGATAGGGGCATCTTTAAGATAATAAATATAGTTAGATGTTCATACTCGTAGAATTTGAAATATTTAAGTAGAAATTCAACATAAATGTTTACAATCAACTTAAACTACACCAATCTGTAGGACCAACACATGTTCGAGACGATACTAAAGGACGTATTTGCCGGAACGTGCGACAACTTTGCCATCCCGAGATCGGAAAGCACTCCGCTCCCAGATGTGAGTTAGGAACTTAAGTACCCGAAATGTTTAAGTCGCGGAGTTCCACTCCCCGCTGACGCAGTCCACAGCTAAAGAACTGGCTCCTGGTCCTTAAGCCAACGACTAGCTAACTACTACAGCTATCTTCATGTTCTGGCTTTGTTTTATTAAAGCTTTGTTTTATTAGAGGGTATTTTAATATAGGAACCTATTTCTTAACCACTGACTTGTTTCAACTAGGACTATTAAATCATAACTCGAGGCGGTTATTTTATGGGAACATCTTGCATTAACATGAATTCCATCTTAATGAAGCGGAAATTAAAAATAACTTCTTGATTCCCTTGAGCTTGATTTGCCCGATCTTGGCCGAATAGGTTAAATAATTCTAATTGTGAAACGCAATATCTGAAATGCTCGATTACCTCCAACGAAGAAAAAAGCGACTCAATAAAAATTGCCCTGGTAGTTAGCACTGGTAGATGCAAATGGTTTTGTGTTTTTCTTTGGTTCTTGGGATTGTTCTTAAATTTTCAGCAATCTAATATTTCGTTAAAGCGAGGATTAACTTAAGCGAGGATTAAGATAAGATTAATTAAGACCTACTCAATCTTCATTCAATTTAAATATTTTAAAGCCGGCTAATAGCTGGTTAGTTAACCATTGAGTCAGGCAAAATATCATTTATGCCCGGGCGTGAGGTTTATTTCTTGTCCGAGATGTGACTGAGGTTGAAGTGGGTCACGTGTTTGCAGTTATCCTTCCTTTTTATCCTAAACCAGTTCCTACCAATGGAGGGGGTTTTAGCTAAAAAACCGAACATAACGCTTCAGCAAATTTCAAATAAGGTCTGGCTATTTGCCGTCTTAGCTACATTACATCATTTATCATTAATCTTTGTCAGAGTTCGATTATGAGTGGGCAGTGAGTGACTTTGATTGCGGGGGCTGGATAGAATGATAATATTATTGATATAAACGATCAAGCACTGTCATGAAAATGGCTCTACTATAATATGCTGAACAACTGCCCGTTAAATCTAGACCTGCATTGCAGCTTTAGCAATAGCGTAGATTCTGCATGCAGCTGAAAACTTTAACTAATGGTTTCAAACACTGACAAAAAGATATTGTTTACTAAATTGAATATATATGCCGTGGCCTGCCATTGTCTTTGAAATGTGATCTCAAATAAAAACCAGATAAAAGAAACACAGGTTTTCTAAGAACGTGACCCACCCACAGATACGTGGTCAGTTTGTGCAGCAAGCTGAGTTAGCTGGATACGAGACTCACAGTCCCTGGGTTTCCAAGGCTATGCAACTATACAACCTCAGTCAAACTTACTCTACTCTCATAGTAGCTGGTAAGTGGTGGATGAGACCGAAAGTGGAAACTAGGTATTCGTTAAGTTTTGGACGAGAAATGTGTTCTTAGAAATGTTTCATTTGAATAGTACACAGAATCTGAGCAAAAGTCCGGGTGAAAGTTGTATTCCAGTAATAGTTCCTTGTATCTACACGTTAAGCTCGAAAGTAGACTGAATAAGTCTTGATATTAACTAATCTCCTGTTAACTCAGTTTAAATTTAATTTCCTTAGGACCATCTGCGGTTGGAAAGTCGGCCCTGTTGTCGACGTTGATCAACACCCTATCTTACCAGACTCCCGCTGCTCACATCCACAAGATTGTCAGGGTAAACCCACTCTCTGTGGACTCCCTAGACAGGATATTCGGACATATCAACCAGAACGGGGAGTGGGTCGATGGAATTTTCACGGCTGCTTGGAAAAAAGCCAATAACTTCAGAAATACCTCCACCTGGCTAGTCATGGATTCGCCTCTGCACAGGTTTGTACTGTAGAGGTGTAACAAGCGTATGTCTCAACGACATGGACAACCTAACCCTTAATCTCCACAACAACCCCTATCTCCACGACAACCATATACCTGCACGCAGCACGACAACCCTTAATCTCCAGAGCAACCCCTTATCTCCATGACAACCCTATATCTCCAAGACAACCCTATATTTTAATGGACCATGACAACCGCGACCGTAGAATAAAATCATCTGAACAACTTCCTCAGTTCGTGGGCGGACATGTTGCACTCGGTAATGCAACAAAACCGCCAACTCACGCTCCCAAATGGAGACAGAATGTTCATGGAGGGTAACCTGCAGCTCGTTTTCGAAACAGACAGCCTATCCGGAGTTTCCCCAGCTATCATACTACCTTCCGGTAAACTCCGCTCTGAATTTATTATGTAACCATCTAAACCAGAATGTCACCTTGTTAACCTGGAATTTTTGAATCAGCATATTTGCCATATTTTCCCAACCTGACTGTAATGAACAGCATGTCAAGTCGAAAAATATTACTCCTGTAAATTACGCTACATAGTTACTTATGATACTGTTTAACCAGTTGCGGCGCTCGCGGCACAACCTCTTGCTCTGAATTTCTTTTAAGCGGGGCAATGTCCCTAAATATGCCGACTAGACTGTTTTCCAACTCACCTGAATCCTGGTCACGAGATTGCGAAAACTGGCTAAATGAGGGTTACTGCTCATTTTAAAGACCGTGGAATCTTAATCAAGGTGGAATCATGATAAAGTATATTGTCTATTCAGGTATGTTGTACATGGAGCCTGAAGTTCTGGGATGGGAACCTCTCAGCAACACTTGGCTTGCTACTAGGACTCCTCAAGACGCGCATGTAAGTTTGGGGAGTCAACAACTTTTTGTATGTCGGAGAATGGATTATTGAAAAAAATGATAAATATGAATAATGTTAAGAAGAACAGAAAATATAAACACCGAAATATCAAATTTACAAGAGCAAGTTAAAAAAGTTTTTAAAAGTTTAAAATACGACTAATTTTTTTCACCAAAATGATACAGCAGATTTAATGATTCAAATGATCGGTTGAAATATGCCGAATATGATTGTGAGTAATTATAAACTTGAGTTAACTGGTGTATCTAGAGCTCGGTAAAATGGTGACAACCGGTGATAGAACAGATCATTAGCCTACACTTAAATTTAATAAGCTGTGTGAACAACTGTTAGTGGGGCTACAAGCGTTTTTCACAACCGGTAGAGACTGCTATATCTGCTGAGTAGCGACTATAGTGATAGTAAAAGTAGCAAGCTTCTAAGTTCAGGATAGCCTGTAGCAGGCAACGCCTGAACCTAATGCTTCTGCAGACTCACACAATTGCAAGTTTGCAGGTAGATAAATTATGCTAGGCATGTGACCCCAATCACGGTAGTCATCCAGTGACTTACTTGTACTTGGATAGGTCTGCTCCTCAGTCAGAAGAGTGGCCTGCACCAAGGAAGTTACGTCGTGTTCTTAACAATCCTCGCCACCCAACTCTGTCAGACGCTAATCCAAGCATATCCTCGACTGTAA
>JH154873.1:21531-43130 GCA_000226015.1 Mnemiopsis leidyi | reverse complement strand
TTTGGGCCCTTTCCAGTACTTGTACATTCTTCACACGTTGTTTCCAGGTGATTCGGAATATCTTTCTAAGACATCGCTGGTGAAACACTTCGAGTCTGTGAATCTGCGTCTTAGTAGTATTCCAAACCTCACTTCCGTAAAGCAACACAGTTAGAACAGCAGCCCTATAAATCCTTATCTTGGTGCTGAGTAGAGACTGCTATATCTGATGAGTAGAGACTGTGATAGCCTATATCCTGCAGGTGTTAAGGCTGCTGTTCAGTAAGCTTGCAGGGCCCCTTCTATCGTATGTAACAGATGAAGTGACCCCCATAGTCAAGGTCTGCAACACTGGACTCTTCAGAACCTTTATAAACCTCCTGACCGCCATGCTGGACAACTTCGCAGAGGTAAGCTCCATTTCGTTTAGTGCAATGTACATGGGTATCTATTACAAATATACAAAACCTGAAAAATCAACGATAATCTTATCACTTATGCACACAAATCAGGTGAAAGCAGAGTCCAACTCTGAGATACTGATGGAGCGAATAGTGCTGTTCTGCCTGGTGTGGTCGCTTGGAGGACTGCTGCCGCCCCACCAACAACAACCCTTCTCGGACATGGTCAAATCTCTCACTTCTTGGTAACTACTCCTATGCCTTGTATTTACAACTCTTTGTGCCCGGTTCCTCTTTGCTCGTTTTCGGAACGAGGAAAGCAAAGCGAAGAGAGATTTGCAGACGCGCGGTGCCCGATAAAGCTCATAACAAGCCCTTTTTAGCACGGAGGCCGGTAGTGGTTTGGTGGTCAATAAAGCGCGTGATTTCAGATATGGCGAGATCAAAATTGCCGTCGTTTGGTGGGATAACTATTGGAGTTGAGGCGCAGCAGTTTTAAGGTTTTGACTTTCGGTCAAAATCGTGCAGTTCCGGGCCGGATAGTTTAGACATTTAGATTTTACTGTTAGACTGTTGACCAGTCATGATCAATCTTGGCATAAAACTGACGTGGGTCGGCTAATAATAGAAATAAGTGGATTATACTCGAAACGTTGGGGAAGGAAGGCTGACTGGGCGAGGCAAGAAGATCAAAAAGCTAAGGCCCACTTTCAGCTTGATTGGCTGAATGGATGGTTCAACTTCAAGCTTCGGTGCTTGTTCAGTTTGCAGATGATAAGAATAATTGACCAATCCGTGCAGATTAATAAGTTAGCTTTTGAAAAAACTGTCGTTAATCAAGAAATATGTTTTAATAAACAATCCGCGCCGTAAATGAAGAAATGTGATTAAATCTGCCGTTAATCAAGAAATAAATTCAATATATGTTACCATTAAACTCAGCAGCTCACCATTACGTCAAACGATGAATCATTAACGGTTAAAGCGACTACTATTATAGAAATCTAGCCCCTCTAAGTTGGTGGATTTTAAAGTTTAAGTTGCGCACTGCAGATTGCAGATGATCTATATTTGGGTAATGCGTAACTTGTAGTTAAAGCTATTTAAATATGATAAAGATACGATCTTATGAAAGGATAATATGCTGCTGAGTAATGATATGACATCAATAACGTTTTAGCGGTTTTTGTCGCAAGGGACTACTTTATGCCGAACAAAAATTAAATCTTTTCTCTTAGTCTTAACCATAGCGTTTACCAAATCGGTCTTGTGAAGGCTCAAACTAATATTAAATTGCGTCATGCATATGTATCACAGTTCATACATGATCACTTGAAACGAACTTTGAACGAACGTGAATGAAAAACAACCTGCATAGTTGGACAAATGAACATGACTCACATGTCCCACAAAACTACTAATTACTAAACGCAAAATTACCGAAATGTAACAAAAGTAAAACGCCTGCCATTTTCAGTTTACCAGAGTACACTGACAACACAGTTTACGACTACTACGTGGATGAAGCGGGCGAGTGGGACAGCTGGTATAACCTGTAAGTATATCTAACCTTTCTCCTTGTCACACCTCTATACCTCTGCCACAAACAAGCCCCTCTCTCCTCTCTGCCATCTGGAAGTTTTCAAGCAGAGCACCAGCGCCTCATTTTCACTTCCTCTCGCACCTCGTTACCTTGTTACGCCAGCACTTATACTGAGCTGCTCCAAAGTGTGATGACGGGAGCTCCTACATAATGACTCAATCTCGGGTTCTCCGTTCTGAGATTCAGGATTTGAACGTGTCACCAGCTTGGCGGTGGTCGATGATCTGCACTAATCAAATTAGCTCCAAGATGCAAAATATCAGGTTGAATTTGAGCGCAGGGGCGACAATAGTACGGTCGTTAATGAGGCATGGAGTTTGGAGGATCACGATCGAACCTGTGTATTTAGCTTGCACCATATGTTGATGGTTAAAGTTTAAAAGATTACAGAGCTAACGTTAGGTAATGCGGTAAGGAGGCTACAACCCATTACGGGGATCTGATCGCTGCATCACAGCCGGGACTCCCAGAGTCTAGCTGAGTAGCTCCTATATCTGTGTTATAACCATTGTTCTCAGCTAGTAACTCTTCCTCTGACAATGACTAACAGTGTCTGGAGCAGTCCAGGTGATCAGCTGTTATTTTTGGTGGGTTTGTTCGGCAAATGACGCTAAAGCTCAGCAATGGCAGGTGGATAACGACTGGCGATTCTCCCCGGTGATTAGGAGATTCACCAACTTTATAAAGTCTCAAAACTTAACCATCAATACTTGCCGGTGTTTAAAGAAGGCTCGGCTGCCTGTTAATAGCAATTTAGTTTGGCTTCAGCCGCAATAAATTTAAGTTAAGCAGTTTGTTCAATGCACTTTCTGTAAAATTAATGTTTAAAGAGTTATGGTGTTTCACTACTCTCACCTAGTATTGCAGTTTACTAAAAGGAATAGTCGTAACAATTATTTCGATTTGCGACTAGGATTCTAGACGTCTATAGTTTACGGATTTGATCAGAGATTTTTACACAGTCACAAGGGAGTAATAATAAGAAGGTAAGAAGACGGAGTAATAAGAAGGTAAGAAGACGGAGTTATAAGAAGTTAAGAGGAAGGAGTGATAAGAAGGTAAGAGGAAGGAGTAATAAGAAGGTAAGAACACGGAGTTATAAGAAGTTAAGAGGAAGAAGTGATAAGAATGTAAGAGGAAGGAGTAATAAGAAGGTAAGAAGACGGAGTTATAAGAAGTTAAGAGGAAGGAGTTATAAGAAGTTAAGAGGAAGGAGTGATAAGAATGTAAGAGGAAGGAGTAATAAGAAGGTAAGAAGACGGAGTTATAAGAAGTTAAGAGGAAGGAGTTATAAGAAGTTAAGAGGAAGGAGTGATGAGAATGTAAGAGGAAGGAGTAATAAGAAAGTAAGAGTAAGTAGTAAAAAGAAGGTAAGAGAATGGAGTAACTTGCAAGGTACTGTAAGGAGTAAGGTACTGGACCCCTATGGGAGAGGAAGGATCACGATTTGACAAAATTGTAACTTTCCCTACAGGATTCCGGAGGTGATGGTAGAACAGCTGGATCACTTTGTGGAGAACATCGACACGACCCGGACCTACTACCTGATGCACCTGGCCAGTATCACCAACCAGAACATCCTGCTAACCGGACCCCCGGCTACTGGCAAGACAAACATAGTCAACAGGTATTTACTGTGTTTTCTAGCTCTTTATTCTTAGCGAGTTGTCAGCACAGCTCGAGACGTGAGACGATACAACAGATTCTACTAAGTGTGATGAATTAGTCTGTAATTCGGCCTGTCCGGGGGTCGACCTAGATTTGAAGAATACTGACAGCCCTGAAATAGATTTAATGGCATGATCCGGCGATAAAAGTTGGCAAATACCTTAAAAATTGCATTATTTCTTGAATTTTTGATCAGGGTTTTGTATTTCCACGGCAATTTTCCATACTCTAAAATGTAAACAAAAAATCACATTTATAACTTATTTTTCGATTGCAGTACTTCAGTACCTAAGATAGTGTGGCCAGTCTCTATAGTATAATGTATATTCAATAATTCATCCTGGCATTCACCCTGGCATTCATCCTGGCATAATAGTAAATGAATAAATGTCGAATTAGCACTCCAGCTTTTAGAATCGTCTGGCGTTGGCCAATATCAACCAGCGGTTGCACTTTTTGTAATATCATAGTACAGTGAGTTTTAAAGAAAAGAGAATATACTTTCAAAATAGATAAATACTGTTGTAAGGAAACGATTCCTGCACACGATGCATGAGTCATTGCATTGAACAATGAACAGTGAACACAACTATAATTCAATGGGGGCAAGGCATGACCGACCATGTCCCTGACATTTGCCCCATGGTCAATGGTAAAAAATTGACTGTGATCACTGACATTCAGTCAACTTCCAACATGGTGAAAATAGTGACCATTTGATCATGGCACCTTGACGAATGCCAAATGGTTAAAAAATCTTGTTCATCTTACACTCTCCCTCGACCTCCCTCATTCACTGTGACTGGTGAAAGAGATTTGAGAGAGTAGATATTATCTCGCTGAAAGAATATCAAGCATGCCATGTTACTTAGTATTGAGAGCAAACTTGAAAATTACAAAGAAACGGTCTTAAAAGTAATGAAAAACAATATGGTACACCTATCAAATTTAGTTGCATGGGCCATGGTCTGAAAGCTTGTATGTCAAAAATTTGTTCATCTTCAAAGAAATGTCTTCAAAGAACTGTCAACCCGCGAACCCGTAACCTTCAGCTAAAATGAGATAAACCGCTTTTGGTTATGTCTCAGCAAAATTAGACACTAGTCAGCAATCAGTCGGCTTAATCAAGAGATGATGGGATACTTCCAATCGGTAATACCTACTTAACATCTGCAATCTTGACAATCGTTGATAACAACTATTTGTTTGCATGACAAATTTGCCATTGGTATCAATGTAAAATCTCTGTCCCCTTCAATAAAAACTGGCCACCAAACTAGATAGATCATAATAAGTTAGAGTAAGATAAGACAAGCAAGTTGACAATGCAGCAAATGAAGCTGTCCACCATTATGGGTCCTTCTTACTAAGCGAACTGCTCAATGCTCACAACGACAATATTGTTATCTTTATTACATTTGCAATATTGCTAATTAACTGTAACAGTTGGGGATCGTTTCAGAAGGCCCTCCCTTCTGGCTAATTAAATGAGGACCCAGATCGGGTCTTATTAATTTCAAATTATCTTGCGTGCAGGTTCCTAAGGGCTCCTGACAAGGTCAACTATGTCACGAAAACTCTTGTCTTCTGCGAAAACACGAAACCAACCCTGTTCCAGGAGGTAGGTAGACGGTAGTGTTCCTCAATCGCTATACTGGGCTATATCAATTTTACACTGGCTATTCAAAAATATCATGTCTTAGATTAGGAGTCATGATGAATATTTCAAGTCGACAAATTGAGTAGCATAGCGACAAATTTAGACCCTGATGCGATGGGTAGATTTACATACCGGAGAATTTGATTTAACCCTACTATTAAGATACCTTGACTCGGGTAGCTAGATAGACGTTGGTATGCTTCGTGCTCTCTCGTCTAAATGAGGTGTTATGGCAGGTTGTTGAACATACCATAGTCCATAGACAAGGCAACAACTATGGAGCACGTCAAGGGAAGCGGCTTTGTCTCTTTGTAGACGACATGAACGTCTTGAAGACACACGAGAGTGGAACTCAAATTACTAACGAGGTAAGATACGATCTTAAAGATACGAGATACGATCTTTAACATACGAGATACGATTTTTAAAATACGATAAGCAATTATCATCATAATATGGGCTATGTCAGACAGCAAATCCAACGCAACTTTTTCTCCGTATGAGAACTGATGTCTGACAAAAATACCGAAAAAAAAACTTTGTATCGAGGAGGAGTAACTGTTATGGATTCCGTACTGTCTGAGCTGCTAAAAGCTACAAAATATCTCCAATTAGCAGGACTTGTCTCAAAATCAACACTCTATTTCATTCAGTATCTACGGTCGCTACTCGACATGGGTGGCATATACGACAACGAGAAGGCGGGCAAATGGAAAGTCATCAAGGACATGACAGTAATTGGCGCCATGCGTAACCCTACTCAAGGTACAAATGATGAAAACTTATTTAAATTTTAAAAGCAGTTGTTCGCAATCATGATTGGTGTTAAATGGAACTGTCTAGGGCCAGGAATTTTGCAATATCAAATTTTTACTCCATATGAGTTTCCCCACAGCTTGGTTCATTAGCGTCTCTCTACGTCAGTATCACCTCGACAGACTTCTGTTAAATATTTTGAAATCCCGACTTTCATACGATAAAGTAAAAATTTTACGACTGATGCCAACAGTTATTGGTGGCAACGGAAAAGTTGCAAAGTTTTATGAACGAGAATGGGAAACACCACTTTTCTTCTAAAACTCTATATCCGATATAGAGTTATAGAAGAAAAGTGGTGTTTCCTATTCTCCTTCATTTTCCTTGTCAGGTACGGAAAAGAGCGTAGCAGCAAGACTTCTAAGACACTTTATGGTATTCAACGTACCAACGCCAACGCCACAGACCTTGTATCAAACTATTGACTCCATTCTACAGGTGCAAAAATGCTATGATATATTTTGACATACAATGCTGCATACTTAGCGCAGACTTGCCTGGCGGCACAATTCAAATCTTGTACACTGCAAGACGATACTATTCATTCCCTCTAACGAAAATTCCTTTATAGCGTTACACGAATACCGTTACACAAATCTTTTTTCTTTGAATGAATTAAGTTTGAAAGGCAGTAAGACACTGAACATAGAATTAATTCTTCGTATAAATTTCATCTGTGGCCCTATTGTCCTATTGAATAGTACAGGCAGCCTAAACTAAATTTTCTAAAATGTATAATAATCAATCAAAATTTGTATACAAATCATGGAGGTAAATATGATTAAACAGACCAAAATATGGAAGCAACAAGCCCCTGCGGGCCCAAGAACTAAAACTGAAATCCAGAGTAAAACTGCAATGGACAAAAAACCAAATTAGCAACCAACTATCGAACTACCGCAATACGGTTAAGGCCCCAGATATAAGTCTTAGTTTATCTTCTTCCCTATACCTTTTTTTAACTAATGATGAATTATTTTCTCTTGACACTTGATCTTAAACGACAAAAACTTGAGGCGCGGCCAGGTCGACTAGCTTTGACTGCAAGTGCTAGTAGACCCGCTGATGTTGCATAAAGCTGCTAATGAAAGGCACAAAAGTGGACGACTTTATTAATTAACATTAACAAAAAATTCTACAACACAATCTGCGATTAAATGCTCGAATCTTCTACTTGGTAAGTTACGCATGCTTTTACTAATATATATAATATCCACTAATATATATAATATCCACTAATATATATAATATCCACTAATATATATAATATCCACTAATATATATGATATCCACTAATATATATGATATCCACTAATATATATAATATCCATTCGTCCAATTTAATTTGGGCTAGATAAAGGTTTTATGGCTATTGCTAAATTGAACTGAAAATTAAGGCAGATATTCTCGTTATAGGAGAGCGTGATATGTTCTAAGAAAACACATCATTTTAACAAATAGTCAGAACTATTAGAACTATATCCAAATTCCCGCATTGAGCTGAGTCCTGTGACATGGATTCTAGTTCAGATCTAAAACTTAAACTTATCAGGCGTTGCTTGTACGAGAAGGAGGCGCTGGATTAGAACAAGCTCTCCACAACTCTATAGTAAAGGCGAGCTGCGATCTGTTGTCCTCGCTCCAAATCGTACTACAACAGAATACCGTACCGGGGCGATATCACTACTGCTTTAATGTCACCACCGTCGTCAACATCGCCAAGGTGCTTGGTTTAAATTTCCAGAGATAAGTAAAATTGGATTTTGCCAAGTTTGCGTCATCCATTTATTAGGGCGACACGCTGATTGATTACCGATCGCCAAGCACTAAGCAGTAAATATTCAAATTTACGATATCTAGTTTTAATGGTAATTAAATTGTTTCAGAGCGTCATAAATATCGGCGCTATGCCGATCCATTATCATTATGCCGATCCATTATCATTATGAAAAATGATATTTAATCTTAATTTACAGACAGCTAAATTAAATGGTCAAACAAACAAAGCCTTACTGTATTTTCACTCTCCGACTACCTTAGGGAATTCAGAGAACATCTGACTCGATGAGGAACAGTCCTACCATGATGCAGCTGCTTTGGTTACACGAAGCGGAACGAGTTGTTAGTGATGCTATTTGTCGTCCTGACGACACTCAAGGTAAAATGTGTCGTCCTCACAACATTTTAGATAACAGTGATCAAAGTATTGCTAATTATGCATTTTAATCAAGGAAAAATAGACAACATTCTATCATTGGATCATTTGACAAGTTCAAATTCTACAGCAAAAAATAAAAGCAGGTGGTAGACATTAAGCAACATGAAGACGTCTGATATGTGAAAATTATAAAAGTTACTTTAATTAGTTACTTTAATTAGTTACTTTAATTAGTTACTTTAATTAGTTACTTTAATTAGTTACTTCAATTAGTTACTTTAATTAGTTTCTTTAATTAGTTACTTTAATTACTTACTTTAATTAGTTTCTTTAATTAGTTACTTTAATTAGTTACTTTAATTATTTACTTTAATTAGTTACTTTAATTAGAGAAAGTTTGCGCTATCTGGACAATCACTGTAACATAAAACTTCCAACTAGTTCAACAAGAAACAAGTCGTCCAGCTCAAGTTCCTTCTATAGAAATGCGATGACATAGTCCAATCCTTAATTGATTAGAAATGTCATAAGACGTCATGACTGACCTAGCCCGAAAAATGCACCACCCTTTCTGACGACAAAACTTCAATGATGAAGAAATAAGAGAGACTGATCTATTCAAAACAAAAAGTGTTTAAATTTTGCTTAAGTTTTGCAAGGACTTGGCTAGACTTGCATGACTAATCTATCTTTCAGCGTTGACAAAGCTGCTGGGCGAAATCACGGTGAAGTATTTCAAGGAACTAAGCATGTACGAACACGCTAAACCGTACTTCGTGACATTTGACGAGTATCAGGACACATCCCGCCAACTCCACAGACAAGGTTAATTTCATCTCCAATCTCATGTGTTACCACGTCACGTGACAGTGTCGTCGTGACACGTGTTATATTTGACGCCAAAATTTTTGTGCGTCAGACCCCCATTAAATTATAGTGACACGTTTTGCTTGTTCGAAAATAGATTATAAGAAACTTTAAAAACTGTTTTGATCATGGCTTGTATCACTTCTGAAAGCAAAATACATTAAATCTAGGGGCTAGAAACTTTTAATTTGACTGAAAGTGGTCCAGAAAACGAATTATTCTATTTTAAGCTCAGTATTTTGACACGAAAACATTTTAGGTCAAGGTTAGCCTAGCGATTCAATAACGAAACTCTGAAACATGATAGGTCGAAAAAGTTCTTAGACTAAACCTAGAAACCAAGATTTCGCTTTAACCTTTTTAACAGTTAACATATGTACATCAACTCTGAAACCTAGGCCCTAGCAGCCAAGATTCTGATGAAATATTTCTGACAAAAACATATAAACTCAACCTAGCAACCAAGATTCCGCAGGAGTAGCGAGCGGCAGTAACTCAGCCGGAGTGCCAGTCCAAGTGAAGCCAGTATCTAATCTCCAGGACATCCGGCAAGTGATGGTCCGCTATTGCCAGCAGATGACTGACGAGGCTCAAAAACAGCTCAACTCTCTCCTCCTGAGTGACGTCACTCTGGAACACATCTTGAAGATACATCGCGTTATAACCATGAGCAGGTTTAGGGACTTCTTGTTCAGACAGCGTGCTCTTTTTGGGGTTTATTAACTCACTAACTTACTAATGTAGAGAAAGCTCTGAGACAATGGATTTTTCTCATTAATCAAAGCTGCTGAACCTCTTGATTAGTTGTAGTTTGTTCTCTGCCGCGAAAGTGCCCAACATTAACTTCCTGAAATGGCGCAGTTCTTAACTAACTTTCACTGTTTCGTGAATCACTAATCGCTCGAATGATGAGCTATTCAAAAAATAACCTAATAAGGACCATGTTCCATTGGAGAACAAATTTACAACAACTGGTCAAAATGCTGGAAATGGTGGCCGATTGTTTAACTTGAACCAATCTGCTTAGTGTTAGAATTAGAAACCAACTGAGTCCGCTCAGAACTAGAAACGGATCGAAAATAATAGCGGTAACGGATTTTATTCTCTCAAAATTTCATGGTAGTTGGATCGATTATCGCATGTTATAACTATAAGTTCAAGTTGCTGGCGGGATCCGTACTTGAATGCTCATTGCTCACTCGAAACCGAAGACCTACGACAAGGTCAAGGTGCAGGTTACTGTTCAGTATCTAGGTATCAGTAGTCAATGACTAAACACGGTTGACATAAATGATAAGATGGCGACTGGTCTTGGGACCAGTTCACAGTACATTACATTAATGCCCTCTGAATACCATCCGCTAGCTCAAATTATTTGAATAATAGTAGTGTTGAAAGTATTAAAACTATGTTTTATTTGAAATATACTCAATACTCTAAAGTTAAATTTAACGTGTGTAATACTCGAGGTTAGCTTTAGCTTTCGTGCCAGGCCAGGCACATATTTGGAACAATGACGCGATTGCAAGCTCGCGACTTGAAATTCAAAGGTTGACTAGGTGACCTGGGTCGCGATTCTGATTATACCAATTCCGCGCTCGAATCCGAGCTCGAAATTGGATATGGTATTTTTCAATTGTTATTTGCCTTGCGGCTAAGTAGATATTAGCAGTTTAAAGTGAGGTCACTCGAATGATATTGTAATTGAGCAACAAATTAAAATTGAAATTGAAATAAAGCTTATAAGTTCTGTGAAAAACCATTTAACAGGAGACTGACTTCCTTAAGTCCTATGCAAATACCTAAGCAAGTTTTGGGCTAAGTTGAAAAGCAACTTATTTAGCTATTCCGTCAAGTGGTTCGAGCTTCATCTGGTATCTGTAGAGTTAGAAACTCAAGGAATTCAGCTACAATCTTTAAATGACTCAATGTGACAACTTGAACTATTTTAAAATGGCGTCGGTCAGTGGCAGAAGGGCATACGTTAAAATATGCAGCTATTGCCGAGCAGCGTATTAATCTGAGTGATGTGGTAACCTGGAAACACATCAAATTCTCTGACTATTGCTCACGTTGGACAATGCAATTTCAGGGGTAACATGTTGTGTGTCGGATCGCATGGAAACAACCTGGATCTGCTGGTGAACCTGGCCTCCTTTATCTCGGGGATGGAGCTCTTCACGGTCAAATCTACCCGTCCTCAGCACTTCTTTGAGCAAGCCAGGACAGCTTTTAGGGTGGCGGGCAGCGAAGGCAGGCAGTGTGTTCTGCTCATCAATGTGAGATATACTCTGAAATGCAATTCTTCTATGTTTTACGAAACAAATCAGCCATCCTACTTCCTTTCTTACGTGTAGCTATTTGGCCGCCAATCTTAGCGCCATTTACGTAGCAGATTTTAGCTTAAAGATTAAAATGATATTCGTATTAAATCATGAGACAATATCAGTCTAGAAATAGACTTTACTTAAACAGTTTAACACGACGCAGCCTTTACTTGAGCTTCATGAACTGGCACGATGCCCAACTCTGTAACCACTACCAGGTAGTAGGCTAAATTTTGTATGAAATAAATTGTGAGCAAGCACCGGCTCCAACAGACGTAATCCCCACCAGAGCAACATAGCACACGAGGAGGAGCTGATGGAGAAGCTGAACAGTGCCCTGCTTGCGGGGGAGATCCCCTTCTTGTTCACTAACGACGAAATGGAGGGACTACTTCAGAGCTTGCAGGTTTGTACCATTCGGAGAATTGGGCTGAACGATCCGCGCGATCGGCTTGAAAATTGTGCCGTGACGGTGCGATAAGCATTGAAGGACGGGAAATGATGGATTAGGAACAAATTCAAGAATAAATGAGTCATGAATGTTTCTTTTCATGTTTTTGAATCTAGAAAACTCAAATTGTTTGTAAATCTAGAATCAGATTTA
Organism: Mnemiopsis leidyi; assembly: GCA_000226015.1. Classification (NCBI taxonomy): domain Eukaryota; kingdom Metazoa; phylum Ctenophora; class Tentaculata; order Lobata; family Bolinopsidae; genus Mnemiopsis; species Mnemiopsis leidyi. The sequence goes on along the minus strand of JH154873.1, from coordinate 31,047 downwards.
CTTCAAAGGGGACAATAGGCAGTCTACTCTATGTTCTTCGCAGTAAGAAATAAAAATGAACGATGCGGTGTCTAATAACACCTTCCTTTTATTTTATTTACTGAGCATCTTGGGAAAATGCTGTGACTGGCACAATACCTTGTGAGGAACCAAATCCTTTCTAACGAACTGAAACTAAACAGGCACCAAAACTTAAGGTAAATTCCGTGGGGTGAACCAGTGCTTCCACCCTGGATTGACCTCCTACCATTGACCATATGTTATAAAGGGGCATGCTCCCTCACATGAGACGGTGCAATCTTGTTAACCTTTGGCCACAAGATTGCCATATCAGGCGCCTAATTGTGTTATAATCAAATCTAACAATTATTCGCTGGACTAATCTCCTGTCAAATAACCTCATTGTTCAAGGAATATTGGTGCACGTTGTAAACATTCTTAATACCAATCAATTACATATTAACTAAGCAGATAATATGCACGCCACATGTAACTAGCGTAAATAATAAACGAAATGTTGACCTGGATTCTGGAACTGTCAAGGGAAAAAATTAAAAAGCCACAAAAATGTTATTTTTCGCAGGTCGTACTGCTCGGCCGTAAACTTCGAGTTAAGGTCTGCTGAACACGGCTGTTTCTAACTGTCCTCCCCCCAGGTGGTGATAAGACGAGACGCTCCAGAGCTCCTGTCCGATCCCATCCAGTTCTTCTCCCTCAGGGTCAAGAGGAATCTCAGGATTGTGATCTGCATCGAGCCTGGTTCACCCTATCTTAACACTACAAATGCGTGAGTCAAAATTTCCACAAAATTCGTGATAAGACTAACGGTCTGGTTCTGAGAAAGAGAAAAGCTGTAAGTGCTTAAAAGCATTTTTCGGTCGCGTTGACAGTCACATTGCATTGAATTGTCATCAGTTTCGGGGAAATTAGGACGACTTATCTAATTCTTTGCAGGAAATTTAAAGGATTACTAAATCTGTGTCAAGTAAGCTGGCTGATGGAGTGGCAGAAAGCTGCCCTGTCTAGTACCTGCTCTTACTACATGTCCTCAAAGCAAGCTTCTAACTTTAATGAGAAGGAGACGTAAGTCAAAGAGAATTAAACGCAGCTTTGCTGCAATCCTGGCTCCGACAAATAAGTCGCAATGTTGACTAAGATAAACTGGGTGTATTAGAAAATGAAAATCACGATTAAAGTTAGCCACTGATTCTAAAAATCAGTTCTAATGCACTGCTTTAAATTTTTGTCACGTTGTACGACAACTATAACAGCGGTTAGCAGCAAAGAACAACCCACAGCCTCGTGAAGTCTGAGAACCAGACTCACTCTGTCCACAATGTTGATGAAAATAGCTAATAAAAAATACAACGCTTTCCAGCGGGTTGATGGCAAGGAAAAATTGTGAATTTACAAAAATGCCATAAACCGATTCAGGCCCAATAGTAGCGAGGTAAATTTAAGCAATATTAATTTGTTATGTTTGCGTTTCGGTAGGCAAATATCGGAAAGGATAATTATTATGGCAAATTATTGGTGAAGCAATTGACCAGTAATTGCCTATGTTTTGATGACGAACTATTTCAAGCTTTTTATATCGCCTCAAAGTCTATTAACTTGTCAATTTCATCGTTATAATAAAAATTTCGATATTCAAGCTATTAACAACAATTATCAACTGTTGAAAAGGTGAAACCACAAAGCAGTGCATAGAAGATATCATCTAAGTTTCAAGGCCGTTAAGCTAACGTTCTAAATTACCTGAACGTAAACTCCAACGAGAAGTATGGAGTAACTTTTTTTAACATGAAGTAACTTAGTGATAGTAAAAATGGCTTTCTTCGAAAACTTCGATAATGAATAGGATGTAATGATTTTAAGTTTAAATAACTATATTGCTGTTGCTACGGATGTGAAATTGTTGCAGCAACAATATAACTATCCAAGCCAACATCGTTCTATTCAGTATCTTACAGTGAATGTCGCCAGATAAAATTCCGGACGGTTGATTGTGCTGGGGACACTAGTTCAAAATTGCCTAATTTTAATCTTAATCGAGGTCAGGTATATTCATTATTCAATATATCGCTTAGTATCAAAGACCTAAATTTGGCAAGAATCCCAGATCAAATTAAAATGTGACTTATACTATTGGAAGCTTCGCCTCTACTGCCACGTTTTCATGACTTGATTGAAGCAGCCATTCTATCATGTCCTGGTTACGTGTACTAGACATTGTAGTTTTTGGCAAAGTTATTGGGCAGGTTTAAGGGATATCAACCTATATACAAGATTTTAAACTGTTAAAATGGAAACAAAAACCCAATTTCGGAATATTTATAAATCTTGGTAATGATGGTAGTTTTCCACCAGTTTTTATAACACTGCCGGATATAAGTTCTTGCTAAATAGCAGTTTTAAAACCCCATTTATCATTATTATTATGGCTGCACTTGCATACGAAAAACGAAAGACAAGAAAAGAGAAGGTTCGACCTTTCCTTGAACTGTCAAGGAAAATTCTTACAAAGCCATTCCGCTTTCCCGTCACGTGAGACAAAGAGATCTAAACCGGGAAACCTCTCCAGAGAGCTGCTAGTACAAGTGATAACGAACATACACACGTTGGTGCAGTCCCAACTAGCGCCCCACCCCTGGGAGCTGGTATCTTCACCTGCCTCCCATCACAAACAGAACACACTTCTGGAGTGTGTCAAGTTGGCGAGACTCCTCTCTGTTCCCAGCGAGGTTTGTTTAATGGTTCTCCATGTGGAGTGTGAATCTTATAAGACGTGGTCTGTGTGTAAAAGTGATTCTTTCCGCCTACGCCCACAACAAAACGGTAATCAGATTGCAACACTCCTAAAAAGTCAGAATGGCAGAATGACCTGGATTAAATACTTTAATATACAAAGCGCTTGATTAAATACTTTAATATACAAAGCGCTTGGCAACAGTGCAGAAGAGATATTAAATTTCAATCGAAAGCTATTTAAGTATTTAGTAAAATGTGACTATGAGCAGCACTTTTAACCCTTTAGTGCTGAACAAAAAGCAGCCTATTTTCATCGCTAAAGCCGATTTTCTAGAAAAATAAGACAAAATGTTGCATTCTTACTTGTAGTGAGCTTATAATGACCCAGTCACGCACCACGTCTCAGCTCCCGTATTTTCTTTATTCAAGTTGCATTGAGGCGGCTCTGATATGGCTGGAAGTTAATAACCTCACGTTTACCCCGAGTTACAGGAAGGAATACACTGCAATTCAAACCGGGTTACGAATACCATTTAGATGCTCGCAAATCATTCCACCATTAATTAAACGAGATCACTGAAAACGGCGAGAGAGAGGTTTCGGGTACATATAAGCTATAAAGCCATGTCTTAACATAAGAACAATAGTGTTTTCGGTATCAAAGAATTAAGTCCTCTGTTTAATTGAATTGTTGGACCACTAAAATGCGATCCCTATTTCTCAAACCGTTTGTTCTAACAATCCCAATTTTTAATGGTTGCCATGGTAATTCGTTCGTTTTAGATATCTAGAATCACCCTATCATCGTGGTGAATTCATATTATTATTGGTCACGTGTTTAACTGTCAAAGTCACCCCCTCCAGCAGATTGGAATGACAAATTTAGTGAAATTGTCGGTATTTTAAATTATTGAATCATGACTAGAGTTTGAACCAATGAAAACGCACGTAGCTTAAGCTGTCACGTGACAATTGATGAAATTATGATATCTCAATATCCACAATACTGGGCCTGGGAAGATCATTTTGGGCGGAACTTGTAGAGCTTACGTGCATGTCCAAGTTGTCAAGTGTTATTTAAATTTCATTTTCCACCTTTTCTAATCAATAATCCAGTACAACGACTTGGTTATCACGTTTGTACATTTAATAGAGTGCAAGTGTCCGATGTCCTAAATCAGTATAGGTCGAAAATTCTACATAGATACTGTACATGGACCGAAACTTTAACTGCTTATGCTTAGTCTAAAACTTCCGGTACTCATAACTGTACTCACTCGTGACGAGAGGTCTTCCAATTAATGGCTGGAAGAATAAAAAAGGAAAAAAGTGTTCTATTCGTATCGTTAATTAAACTGAGGGGGTCCCTTTGTGAAACATAGATAAAGAAATGTATTTTCTCGGGTACTAGGTTTTTTACTAGCATGAAATTTCGGTTGGAGTTATGTGGAACGTTACATTAGGTACCTCATGTGAGGTTTATGTCCACCATGTTTTAAAACCAGGGGTTTCGCTTTCTTGCTTAGCTTCTACCTCACCTCAATCTTAGCTACACATTTTTTCATGATTGTAACATGACTGTTTAACAATACGTCCTACAGCTCAGGCACTCAGCTAAGGCACTCAGCAGCTATTCTAGACCACTTTTTCGAGAAAGTCGCAACAGATCTCTGGAATTAAGATAACCCCTAAACTTATTGTATAAATTCCGCAACTGGAGATCATAATTGTAAAACTTAGATATTATAATCCTCAGGGTGTTTTGGTTGGTCCGAAAGTATACCAGCAATTCCTCGACTATTTTATCGCTCTCTACACAAAGAAAAGTGGCGCAGAGGAGACTAAACTATCCGTCCACAAGTAAGCTCGGCCGGGTTAACCCTCTGAACGCTGGCTAGGAGTAAGCTCCTGGTTCAGCTTCGTGTTGTTTGAACTTCAATTTGGAGTGTTGCTAGTCGTCCTGCACTTGTGATTATAGTTCTTTCTTCTTAAACTTTATAAAGTTTAATTACGTGAGCATTCAGAATGCTCAATAATATTATTAGTCTCTTACAATTTGTATCACGACACAAATTAATTTACAATTTGTTTAGTCATAATTATAACTCTGTGAACTAACTTAATTCATTCATTATACTGTCACAAATGAAGCTTAGTCCAAGTCGCAAAGTTTTGTATCCGAACTTAAGAAACACTAGAGACAACCGACTACTGACAACCAAATGATAGGCTAACTGCGAGTTTATATTCGATTAAACAACTGAAAGGGCAGCCCCTTGACCTGCTGATGACAAAACAAAGTGACCAAGTTCAAATTCTCGTCTACTTTATAGGTTTAATCATGTCCCCATCCTTCGCCTAGTGAAAGTTTGGGCTATTGCTACTACTATGCATCACTATTCTACTGTTGACACATTCAATAGTATAATTTCAGAGATAAGCGCGAGGCGTAGTTTTTAATACTGCGCACGTTAGATCATGCCGTCATGCATCACAGAGTGTCAATATTGAGCCTTCTTCTTCCCTTAATACTTTCAACTGTAAAGTAGCATATTGGCGTGTGGTTATTAAAACTGCACAGTATAAATTTCAGTTACTGACCTACAATATTCTTAAGCACCATGTTCAATTACGCAATGTACTTTTATCCAGGGAGGCACTGTTAACGATACAATCAATGGTGGAGAGCTGCAAGAAAATGAACGAGGCAATCGTCAGCGGGGAGAAGATTCTGGCAGATACTCAAATCGAGGTGCTCCTAATTACTCGTAAATAGAGTTTCTCTATAGTTCGGATCATTCCGCTAACTATAAGACGAACGCCACACCATGTAATCTACAGCGCATTTGATAGACTATCTACAATCTTGAATTTACAATATGTTTCAGGTGCAGGAGTTGCTGAAACAACTGACGATGAAGAGTGCCGCACTAGAAAAGATTAAAGCTCAGCTCGGCTGTGAAAGTAGTCTACTTCCCAGTTTGCAGGCTCTGCAGTCCCAGTTGGTCAGTTTCTCGGTTATTCTAAGCAGTTTAGGGTACAAACGCAATGCAAAATTCTAACAATGGTATAACCGCAAATGCATATAAGATGGAGCGTCTCCGATAAAGGCTGCTTTAATTATGCGCCCACTGCCAGGCATAAATATCGTTTACTGGGTACTTGGTGTTCTAATTTTCCGTAAGATTGTTGAATGTTGAGGTTCCCTACTTTCAACTCTGTTAACTATTTTATAAATGTACAAGAAACTCTATAACTGTAGCAACTCTCCAGCGCGTTGTTCTTTACAAGAGAAATTGTCCTTAAAGGTAACATTAAAGTGAGGCATCAATAAAATACCCTAAAATTTTATAATTCATATCCTGTCAAAAAAAATTTCTACAAATGGGTAAAAATCTGATTAAATGATTTTATCCGCAAGCACAGATGTTTTAAAATCAGAGTGAGAATTTTACAGTGGTATGTTTCTGGATTAAAGTTAACAATAAGTTTCTCTCCTTGTAGAAATTATGTGCTAAAAACCAGAGTTTAGAACAATTCTGGTAAATTTGAGCTGGTTAGGGCGTGCTAAGCCACACGGATATTGATATTTGTTTGGCAAATCACGCTCTACATTCTTATATTCAGTAAACCGAACACGTTCGTTTAAGTCACACGTTTGCTCTAAAGTCTAAAGTCACACGTTTGCTCTAAATAATTTAAAAGTCAGGATTAACTTTGAAGTTTGAGACCATTCGCATTCGCCAAGATCAAGGTGTTATCTCTTAAACTACCTATCCTTCAGTGAAAACCGTAAATTGTGATGACAGAACCTACGTGAGCCATGGGATTTCATTTAATTTTAAAACAAAATACAAAAATCTTAAGTATGTTAGGTTAGATCCCAAATTGTTTCCAGGAGGATCAACAAGATGTGTACGAGTTTTTAGAGGACGACTATGATCCCAAGATGACAAAGGAAGAAAGAAGATCAAGACGGAAGGTAAAGATTCTTCAGCAGTTCGAGGCGGCCAAGTCCGAAGAGGAGGCTTTGACTATAACCCTGAACAAACACAAATCAAAGGTTTGTTTTATTTTGTGATGTTCTGATGCATCTACTAGTCTTAATTATAAGATAGTCGTTTACGATTATTAATAAACAGAAACGAAAAACAGGTGGCGTAGACGAAAATGCACACGCCGCTGCACCGAATAGTTTAAGGCCGACAAAAGCGGCGTTAGCCGTGAAGTGTGAACTTGATATTCAGAGATTTTCAAAAATTATTCAATAAGTTTTAAGAAAAAGAACAAAACGTAAATTGAAGTGAAATTCGCAGTTGCGTCTGAGCCTCATTCACTGTTAAGTCACTCCTAGTAACCTAAGTTACTGGCTGATGGCTCTTTCTTCAACGGACTCCACAGGCCACGCCGCCGGATGCCGCCGCTAAGTTTGGCAAATAAAACAGAGTATAGAGGTATAATAATGGAATGTGTGGCGTACATAGATGCTAAGCACAAACACGCGATGTCTTAATTAAATTGCAAAAGTACAGGATTTGTGTTTGTGTTGTCCCACAGGGGAAGCGTAGTGATGAAACATACCTAATTAACTCATAACACGTTTTATAACTTAATTTTGAGTAACTGAGAATGTATCGCAACGTGCATTGTAATATAAGAATTCGGACTGGGCTGGTATGGCTTTCTCAGCAGCAACTAATAATGACTTTTTATTAATTAGTTTTTCGGAATGAATATGTCTGCGTTTTTACGATTTTGAGGTTCAGCCCAAGTAACTGATTAACTGGATTGCATTACGCAGTACAAAGTTAACAAACGCTTTACCATATCAAAATATTTGAGGTAAGTTATTCCAACATTTCAGCTGGAGTCAATGTTAGTTTTGCTAGACCGGAATCTCTTCGACAGTATCCGAGTGATGCCCTCCCCGCCCCCAATGGTCAACAGTATCATGATGATCTTCGTCAAACTTCTTCAGTGCGAGAAGAAGCTTCCTGAGGAACTTCCTACCCCAGTGGTTTACATTTTCTTAAATTTACATTGATCATTAGATATTGGTATTGTCTCGCCTGCTTAGCTTTAACTCGATAAGCTGTAAGGCGCTTCTAGCTTCCTGCAAATATAGTTGCAACTAACACGTACAATCAACATGGATCACTTATATATAGCTATTTAAACAGGGGTAAAATCCTCACCCATAACTAAGATAACTCTTAGGTTGAAGAAGACGCGACTAACCAAGCAGAAATCACACGTGACAGACGGAAAACTAAAGCGAGGATTAAAGTTCCAGCGGTAATAAAGCCAGCAGAAGTGGACAAAAAAGACAAGAAAGAGAAAGACCAGTGGTTGGTGGTTCAGGGGACGTTACAAGACTCCCAGGGTATCAGGGACTCCATTGCCGGACTCAACTGGCAGGAGGGACTCTGCTCTAAAACTGTCGACGTTGTTCAGAACCTCATGAAACGAGTAGCAGGTGCGTTAGATACTATACTTTAATACTGCCATTCTTGTTCTGTAATTTACTGAAATTTATTGGTTAAAATAACAATATAATCTTTCCTAACTTTCTTTGTTTGGAATCCTAATGGGAGAGCTTGCCTTCAGATGATCACTCAGAGCAGGCTCTTAAGGAGGTCGCTCCACCGGTATCTATGGCAACCCGTAGACAATCCATAGATACTGGTGCCGTAGTACCAGAAATAGGTATTGGACTTTTGTGCGAAGTATAGTGATCGTGTAACGTGTTTTGTTGATGGTCGCACATTTCTTGGTCATACTTTTACTACACCTCATATTTTTATGTTTTGTTCCCTAAATTTTGTACTTTTGTTATGAAATCTTACATTATTGACTTGAAAACAAATCCTAACTTTTAACTTGCAAATCGTGTATCGAGATTTTTATTGTTTTAACCAATTAAAACTGACTTTTTGTTCCTAACAGCCGACTGCACTACTCGGAAGCTTGACGAAGAGGCAGTGACCTATGCCTCTGAGAAAGTCGGCGTCATATACAAGTTCATGTTGGCTCTTCTATCTTATCACCACGCGTACGGACCTGTCACGATAGCTCAGGAGCAGGCTCAGAGTCTTGCTGCTCTTCTAAAGGTCGGTGGCTTATCAAGTCTTATCTTAGAATTAGCCGAGTTAATTGGTTCGTTGCCAAATCGAAAAATGTTTTATCCTCTAGCCCTAAATTACCTTATTATTATTATTATTACCTTATCGGTCACTATTTACGAAAAGACAACTTATTTTGTCTTTGGAACAAACAGGAGATCGAGAAAGAGGAACAGTTAGCAAAAGAAGCTGCCGCACAAACAACAACTGAAAGCGGAGTTAGCGAGGAAGCAGTAGCCAACCTCCAAGTGGAGATCAAGGCCCTCCAAGAGAAGTACGAACAAGCAGTGGTTAAGAAGCGTTCCCTACAGACAGACTGTCAGAACATCCGGGAGAAGCTCCGAGCCATGTCCTCCCTGACCTCCGTTCTCAAGAGTCAGAGAGAGCAGTGGACAACGGTGGTCGAGCACCACCAGAGTCATTTGACCGTGATTGCTAACTGCGTCCTCGCTGCCGCTTTCCTCGCTTATTGTGGTTCTCTTGTGGGTAGGTGTCGCTGCGCCGTCTTATCCCGCTGTTCATTGTTCAGTTGTACAGACATGTTACGTCAGTTGCTGTTAACTATTTAACTAGGCTTGGTGCTCTCTCACGCTCTGCCCTGGATTTCGAAATCTTTATTTAATGATTAATTAACTTTAATGCT
>JH154873.1:647-10711 GCA_000226015.1 Mnemiopsis leidyi | reverse complement strand
CACATAATATTCAGGTACAAGGGGATGCTGTGTACCATTTCTTCACAACAAATAACAGCCCCTCTAAATCACATAATATTCAGGTACAAGGGGAGACTGTGTACCATTTCTTCACAACAAATAACAGCCCCTCTAAATCACATGATATTCAGGTACAAGGGGAGACTGGGTTCCATTTCTTCACAACAAATAACAGCCCCTCTAAATCACATAATATTCAGGTACAAGGGGAGACTGGGTTCCACTTCTTCACAACCTCTGTTTAATCTACAATCTGTTCCAACTGCGAGGCAGGTTGGCTCCGAATGGCTGGAAGTACTCCTGGACTGCAGCTGAACTTTGGGAGGTTTGTTTATACACACTTACGGTCACATACATGGCCAGACTTCTGAATTTAATTTGCGGCTGTTTTAGTTTTGTTCCGGGTACATATAATTTAACTAATAACTGAATTTCGGACAAATAAAAACCCATCGTTACGTCCAGCAGCAAGTAGCAAAAAGTAAGTACTAAGTAGTGTTTCTGTTGTATCAAGAGCCAGCTTTGGATTAGGTGGACTGGAGCATCTCTAAGTAAATTAGTGCCCTGCAGTTCCATCGAAGAAGAAGCCAATTTATTTACTTTTAGTCACAATAGTTGGTACTTTTGTTTTTGTTGATATCTATAAAATAATTCATCATTCACTCCTATACTTACTTACTAACATTTTGCAGAGTCTGCGAGCAGCAGTGCAAGTATTTAACGAGGAGAAAACAGCGGCCCCTAGCGGAGCTTCGCCGGCCCCAAGTAACCCTCAAAACCGAGCTGTATCTTGGACTGCTCTTCGTTACCTTCTCGGAGAGGTATGATACAATTTTTTTTGCCATGTTGCTGGATTTTAGAGTATAGCCTCACTTTCGTCTACACTTTTGTGTTTTGGGATTGCTGCATCTGATTTGGTTTCACATTTCACATTAAATAGCTAGATATTTTAGCCAGATATTTATTTAAATTGCAGCACCGCGCAGGATTGAATTCAAATTAAATCCTTTAAAAACTTGTTTTTAGACAATCTTGCAAAACCATGTTCCGTATTTTTGTGACCATGGTACTGTTGAAATCAGGTTATTTACGGTGGTCAAGTCAACGACCCGCTGGACAAGCAAGTCATCAACTCCATGTTGGATCACTTCATCTGTCCCGCTGCGTGCAAGAAAGACTACGAGATTCCTAAAAGTTGGTTTATTTCACCTTGTCATCAGTCAAATACTGAGTGCTTTTTCCAATATTTAATTCTTTTAACTAAACTCTACCAATGCCATAAATACGCAAGGTTTATTCAGTGCATCTATAAATAAAGAACCTAATCGGACTAAAACATTCCCACTTCAGCAAAATGGAAGCTTCCATCCAGCTGTTTCCAGCCGCTGAGAAGCAACCAGGTTTCCCAGATAGTGTCTCACATAGAGAACCACCCTCCTCCCGAGAGTTTTGAAGCGTGTCTGATGCACACCATCTCTGATGGTCACGCCCCAGGGGAAAAGTACTTCTTTACTCAACTCGCTCAGATCTACGAGATTGAAACTAAGGAGGTGCTCTTTATTTTAACCTTGTTTTTTCGTGTTTTATTAGTCCTGTGTTGGTGAGGGGGGCTTAAGGAGTACATATTGTCACACATCAAAATCTATAGCTATCTTGCAATTTCAATCTAGCTTGGTTATGTAATACTCGAACGTATTGACGCTTAATATACTCGTGGGAATTACTGAAGATCCCTGTTTTCTAGGCTGAAGTGGAAATACCAGTGTCGAGCGGAACTCCAATTAGAGGTAGTGCTAACAGTGCTACTATCAGAGATCGTGCCACCGTCAGAGATCGTTCCCCGCTAAGTGTCAAGACTGGTAAGGACATCGATCTGATCGAAACTGCTAATATCCTGCTTCAGAAACTTCCTAAAGGATGGCATAAGGTAAGGATTATTCGATTTTGTTGATTTAAGATTAAATATCGATCTAATTTTAGACTTTCATAATCTGATATCCCAGTCAATCTTACAGTTATGGTTAGTAGAGACGTAGAAACACAAAATTTCTTTCCTGTTCTAAACGCTCGAACAACGTGGAGCCATCATGATCGGTATTTGGTAACCACGTCTTAGTCTTAAACCAACACCGTCCACTGAACCCATTCGGGGGTGTTCCTATTAATAACCATTATTAACCATTGGTAACTATTTGCCCATTTGCGTTGGTAACCATTGCCAACTATTTGCTTTAGTAACCATTGCTGTTACCAGGACTACGTGATAGACCGGTTAAAGAAGCTGGGCGGATCTGTCCCGTACACCTACTTCATGTCCAACGAAATGAGTGCCATGCAGTCTGTCTTAGAGGAAATTCGAGCTACTCTTACCGCTATAAAAACTTCAGTTGATCAGCCCACAATCAACTCTCCAACTGTTAGTCAAGCTAAAATAACATTTTTTCATTGATTTCATGAATCAAAAGATCTTGGTTCTATTGAATCACGGTAAATAATCTCGCCCGAAATCGACAACTCCATAAAACTTCCAAACTTCCATACCGAATCCATACTCCAAGAAGCAGTTTCCTGTCAAGTCCTAACTACAACCCTCCCCTAGGTGATATCCGTGGCGCACGACCTGCTGTATCAGCGAGTACCCCGACACTGGCAGAACCTGGCAGGATCCATCTCCCCCAACCCCACTAACACTCTCACTTGGATGGGAGATATCGTACAGAGGTGCAGTCATCTCGAGCGTGCTCTGCAGGTGATTGTTTTTACTATACATAGGTATACATAGATACTAACATACAGTTAGTTACAGAGAGTTACTGTTAGTTATAGTAGTTATAGTTAGTTAATGTTAGTTACACAAAGATCTTGATTTCTTTATTTATACGAAAAATTTTGTAAAAACCTGTCCCCTCTGTCGAATTTTAATTGCATGTCAAGTACTCCAAGGGACGGGAGCGGGTACCGTGTCTCTGGATATCCATCTTCTCCAGTCCTGAGGGACTGTTGGGCACGATTATGCACGAGGCTGTCCAGACATTTGACGGTGCTGCAAACACTTTTGAGGTGTTCAACTTCCAAACAGAGATCACTAACCGGGACAAGGACCATGTAAGTTTGTGTTTCTTCACTATTCTAACTATATTTATCAGTGATTTTTACTTTTTTTATTGTTTCACCTTAATATTAGATCACAATTAATTAATATACCGATTACCGACTTTAAAATTCGTGAATACATTTTCAATCATTTCAGATCCAAATACAATTCCAACAGTACAACAGTCACTCAGTAAGATCATCACCATCACAACTTATAAACTGCTATCAGCATCGCTCCAATCTTCCACACAATCTCACCTCACTTAATTCATGATTTCAAAATGTGTTGGAACTTTAAATGTGAATTATCTAAAAGATCTTCCAAATTCTGCCCAGGTGATCTAACTGTTTTTACTTCAGATCAGGGAGTCTCCGCACGAGGGAATGTTTGTGTACGGCATATCTCTGTACGGTGCTAGTTGGGAGCGGACTATCAACGAGGTCAGTTGTTTTTCTGAGAGAGAAATAAGAGGGCCAAATATGGTACGGCGTTGCCAGTGAAAGTATCTATAGATAACCTTTTTTTTCTTTAAATAAGCTGCAACCAACCCAAGCTAGGGGAGCCTTCTCTGGGGCACAAAGGTAGCAGAAAGTGGCGCCCACATTTTCCTCCTTCGTGGGCCCGGTGACATCCATTCTTCAAGGTGTCCTTGAGCCGGATGCCTCCAGGCATCTTAATGCTGATTTTGCCGGATGTTAAAACTTTGATGAGATGATTAAATGAACTTCTATAATGGTTTAATTACAAACGGGAATCATCATACCGTCAATAAAGAAACTTGGTACGCTTATCTGAAGCAATCGTCCACTCCAATTGGCTAATTTGGTAATGGCGATAAAAATAAATGTCCTGTTTTCGTCATCATTACTCAAATGTTAGCCATTCAAATCCTAACAAGATTATTGAACACTGTCATCAGCCATATGGCCTGTGAGAATCTATTTAGAATATGATGACTCGACTTGACGCAAAAATTTATCATATACCCATATATAACCACATATATTACACAATTACGATGTAGTCGGAAGTGCTAACAATATGCAATTGATAAGGGTCCTAATGTTTGATATTACGTGACCAGAATCCAGGAAATACGCCGGTATTACATGACAGTGATCACGACACCTAGTTACCGTGTCGCACCCTGTAGATGTGTTGTCGAGGAAAGTCCGATGAGTGACGACTGTTTGCCGCTTTTTGGTGTTAACTCACGTGGTGTGGTCACATGAAGTTGTGACGTGTTTACAGCCGGATTTTTGAAAGGGGTGTTGAGGGAGGAGGGAGTTGCATCACGCTGCCAAGGTTTGGTATATATGTTCCTCCCGTACCGTCTACCCCACATTGTACCCAACTTTTTGCACCGATCTAGTGTTACTTGAATCTGTAAACCAACTTGTTCTCTGAACTTTAGTTTCGCTATCAACATGACTCTCCGAGTGATAGCCCTAATTATATCGTTCTCCATCACTGCTCTCTCCTACGACTACGCTGATGACCAAGAACAAGCCTGCTCTTTCGGAGGAATGAAGTACCTGTGTGAGAACTATGAGATCTGCTCAGAGTTCGGACTGATCGACGAGGACGCCAAGAACGCTCTGTGTGGGGCCTACCTTGATGAACTGTATCAGACAGACAGTACTGGTCCTATCTCCTCCCCTACCCCTCAATCCGGAGTGGAAACAGAGAGGACTTCCAAGGATTATGAATATCCTAGCACATACTTCTACACCACTGAGAACAGTATCGTCACTAAACAAGCAGACACCGCCGGAACCACTGATCCCAACTACGATGGTTTCACTACCTACCCCTACACCACAGAAGCAGAGGCAGAACCTACCATCGACCCAGAAATCGTCAGACAGCCTCCAGTTATCACCAGCCCTCCAGTCAACATCACAGTCTCCCCCGGTGGAACCGGTAGATTTGATTGTGAAGCCAAGGCCGCCATGACTCCCCAGATCACCCTCACCAGAAAAGATCAGCTCTCTCGTCCCAACCTTGAATATTTCAACGCGATGAGCAGCGGACACGTCAGTCAGACGACGATCAACTCTATCACGATCAACAACGTGGACGAGCCTAACGAGGGCTGGTACACCTGCCTGGCATGTAACAGACACGGATGTGTCGAGCAGGACGCTTATCTGACCGTCCTGGACCTTTGTAAGGGAGTGACCTGTCCTGGGGAGAAACAGTGTGTTGGAAACTACGAGCTGGGACATGGTCACACTTGTGAGTGTCCTTCTTTTTGTGACAGATCCGAAATGTTTGTAAGTGACTGGGTCTGTTCCAACTACTGTGAGGAGCAATTCAACGAGTGTATCATGAAGGAAGACGCCTGCAGAAACGACAAGTTTGATATTGAAGTACTGAACAAAGGAAGATGTGGAAGAGTTGAGCACCCCAGGATTCTGGAAGAAGAATACTCCTTTGGAGTGTTGGAAATGGTTGAGGGAGAAGAACTGGTCCTGGAATGTACTGCTGAAGGATTCCCTGAACCTGAAATAGTCTGGTACCAGGATGATGAGATTGTCGGATTCGGAAACTTCCTGATAAAGACAGTTGCTACTTCTGACAGTGGAGAGTACACTTGTGAGGCTGTGAACTGCATGACCACTAAAGTCAGTAAACGTCTGGCTGCTGTAGTGGTAGAAGAAGTCCCTGCTCCACCCCCTGTTAAGGTCACTACTCCTGCTCCTGTCATGACTACTTCTGAAACTCCCTTCTTCGACAACATCGAACTGGATGCTCCCAGAGCTACTTGTGCGGTGAGTTTACAATTCTTTATATTTTATATTCTCGATGATTTTCATGATAGTAGCACATTTTTCACTGAAAACGTTTTAAAAAAATTTCGAGACGATAACATTTTTCTTAACAAAGACTAAACTTAATTTATTGATTCTTATCTCTTATCTAACAGGAATAATATTTGCAGGTATACGGAGACCCACATTTCCTTACCTACGACAAGAACGCCTACACCTACATGGGGAAGTGTGACAATGTCCTGGCTATGGACTGTGAGACTGCCCGGTGGTTTGTCTACGGTAGAATGAGACCTTGTGGCAAGACCGGAGGTTCTTGTCTGGAGTCTGTCACTGTCTACTTGGACGGGGAGATCCTCGAGCTCCAGAGAGGATGGCTGGTCAACAGAAACGGAAAGAAACTTGTCACCAAGAACCGCAAGAACAAAGAAATCGTGGTAAAGGGAGCCAACCGAGACATCACTCTTCTGTTTGACGGAGCTATGCTGACACTGACCGCTACAATTGACTCCAGAGAGACCCAATACGGCACTTTGGAGCACGACAAACTTGTTGTCCGCTGGGACGGCTACGTCTCTGTGCAGATCCAGACCCCTATCAAGACAAGGACCTGTGGAATGTGTGGAAACAACGACGGAACACCGGAGAACGACATTACGAGGACCCGCCGCGGCAAGACCACCGACAACATCAACGTGTTTGGAGACAGCTGGCAGATCGACCCTCTCGGAAGATGTCCTGAGACCCAGCCTGCTGGGACTTCTGAGGAGGTCTGTGGAGAAAGTTACGAGGAGGTGAAAGAAGAATGTGTTCGAATTTTCAGCATCTCCAAGTTCCAGGGTTGTGTTGATGCTGGACACGACACTGCCCGGTGGATAGAGAGCTGTATCTACGACCAGTGTGAGGGTTTACTGAAGAAGGAGGAACTTCCCCCGAAATGTATGGTGGCCCAAGCTTACGCTACACAGTGCGGTAATCAGTTCTGGGAGAAAGGAGATGTCGCCCCGAGGAGCAGCAGCGATCTGGAGGACTGGGAGATGGAAGCTGGATGTCCTACTGAGGCGGAGAGGTTCCAGCCTATTCTGGACACTGGGTGTCCTCAACCTAGCACCCTTGAGGAGGAACTGGCTGGGGGCTATTAAAGAGGATTGATTTTGCTTTATTAGATAATGACACAACATTACTTGAGAATCATTGATTTTGTTGATGATATTTGATGGTACAATTTTCCTTTTAACTTATATTTTCATGGCCGGGAAATTCCTTAAATTTATTTATAATCATTATAATCTTGATTTATTGCTTTGAAATTGTAATTTTATATATAAACAGACGTTTTAAGGGGCATGAGTTTTAATATTTTGTATATGACTATGTAATATTTGAGAAATCTGCTTTGTTTACTTTTTATCTTAAACAAAAAAGACTCGCATTATTTTTTGTCTCTTTACGAATGTTAGGCGAACCCAATTGCAGACTAGCAGACTTCAGCAAAACACTTGTTTATAATGACAAACTTACTAAGATGCACTAAGTTGCATTCGCTGAAAATAAAGATATGTGAAATGAAATAAAATTAAAAGCTTGCTCATGCTGAATATCACTGAAAACGAAATGTCATATGTATTCCTTACTTGTGAAGAGTATCTTATATAATAGTAACTAAGAATGTTAAGAAAAGACTCCCATATTTACGGTAGCACTAGCAGGCGTTAGATGCTGTCATGCAGGGGTTTTTAGTCAGCGTTTACAGTTAGACCTTGTCGATTGCGAAAACAAGTATCGCAATTCTGTTCGCTAATATTTTAAATGCAGGATAAACATCTCCGTATAGCGCTCATAATATTGATATAACGAATCACTTCCATGAACTCGGACGACATTCTTAATTTCCTGTTGTTCAGTTGTGGATACGAGAAAACAACGATTTTTAGGAAGAATGGTCAACAAATTTTGACCATTACCGTTGAATAAATTTCAAAACGGTTAAAAACAGATTACAACCACAAGTGTTGAAAATTAAAAATCGGTCAAATAAGGTGCTTGTCACTGTTGACAGCTGAGAATGTCCTGGACCTGAATCTTTGAAACTCCATTTGTTAATTGAGTAGTACCCTTGATCAGTGTGTCACTTTACCCAGTCACAATAAATCGTGTCAACTGTCAAGGGGCAACGGAAAAACATGCAGGACGCGACAAACGAAAACGTTAAACTAGAACTATTGCAGCTATATCATTATGTATACCTATATTTTTATCAACAGACGAATTAGTTAAGTGCAAATTTGATGCCATTCGTCGCCAATAAACTCTAAAACCTCACTTTGTTCTGTCTCTCAAGATCTGTGGCCAAAGCCAGCCAATCAAAAAGTCTGTTGGCAAGAATTCACATTTTCTTAGATTCCTTATAAATCTTATGCCCTTTCGGCTATGATTAATTCTCTTCACTCCTTGACGAGGATTTCTAAAAAGTCGTTTCTAAATGTTATGGATGGCTGCGTAAAAACGTAATTACCAAAACGGTGAGCTGTACCAGTAAAATATTTTTCATGTTAAAATTGTGACGCCACATTTAATTGCCCACACTTTCTTGGCAAATGTAAAGTTCTTGCCAAGGACTCTCGAACGATTCGAGACAACACATGGTCCATTGTAGGGCTATCTGTTTTACGACTTTTTTCTAGATCTAAGGGTGAAAGGGTCTCTTAATCAGGCAAGGCTTGTGTTTTGGCTGGCAAAGCCATAGGAGATATCGGGAGGATGACCGTAAAGTAATGAACAGACTTACAGACAAATTAAAAAAGTTTAAAATTAGATTTGGGCTGATAAAACTGATGATGAACGATTTGTTCATTTATTATTTATTGTTTTCTTACGGTGAGAGTTACATTAGAAGTCAATGATTAGACTCATGCTATAATGAAACGGACTAAAATATCATACTTAAGTTCAAGATGGTCGCCAGAACTTGGTTAGTCTGGTCAGAGTACCTTGTATTAATACAGTTATCCATTGCTCACTCAAATTACTTATTCAATTATAAATGTAGAAAGTATTAGAACAACTAAGCACATATTTTGGGTTATAATGAGTGTGGCGTGCAAAAAGGCGGGAACATATGCTTTCTTAAATTCTAACTCGTTTAAATACTTATTCTTTTGAATTCCTGATATATATAATTCTAGATATTTATATATAATACTAATGGCGTATATACAATCTTTCAAGCTATGAAAAATTTCTTGGTTACAGGAATTATTAAAGAACAAACGTAATCGAACTTAAAAGTGAAACTAGAATTTATTCAAACTGTTATAATTTTTATTGTACAGCTTACAATTTTGTTTGAAAAATATCGCATGAATTGTCAAATACCCGTCCAAATAAATACTATTACCATTCTCAAATATTTCCAAAAAAGATTTAAACCTGTAAAAGTTTTAAACTATTTCAGTTTTAAACTATTTTAAACTATTTCAGTTTTAAACTATTTCAACACTACAAATTAAATACATTTATTGAGCTAGCCGATGGTATTCAGAGGGCATTAATGTAATGTACTGTGAACTGGTCCCAAGTCCAGTCGCCATCTTGTCATTTATGTCAAATAACCGTGTTTAGTCATTGACTACTGATTAAACCTGTAAAAGTTTCATTCAAAAAGTAAAATCACAAAAACCTGCATTCATGCACGTGAATAGTAATCGTCAACGATGTCAATCAACAGCATACCAAAAATATAATTACAATTATAATGAAATAACAAATACTTTTATTTCTATATTAATTTCGATAAAAATACATTCAATCAATAATCTTAAATCATAACGTAAAAGTTAAAGAATATCTGTCCATAAGTGTACAATCATAATCATGTGGTCCTCTTTAGAAGCCCCCAGCCAGTTCCTCCTCAAGGGTGCTAGGTTGAGGACACCCAGTGTCCAGAATAGGCTGGAACCTCTCCGCCTCAGTAGGACATCCAGCTTCCATCTCCCACTCCTCCAGATCGCTGCTGCTCCTCGGGGCGACATCTCCTTTCTCCCAGAACTGATTACCGCACTGTGTAGCGTAAGCTTGGGCCACCATACATTTCGGGGGAAGTTCCTCCTTCTTCAGTAAACCCTCACACTGGTCGTAGATACAGCTCTCTATCCACCGGGCAGTGTCGTGTC
>JH154869.1:28365-38586 GCA_000226015.1 Mnemiopsis leidyi | reverse complement strand
TCACTACTGGAGATTGTCAAGTTAAATCTCACTACTGGAGATTGTCAAGTTAAATCTCACTACTGGAGATTGTCAAGTTAAATCTCACTACTGGAGATTGTCAAGTTAAATCTCACTACTGAAGATTGTCAAGTTAAATCTCACTACTGGATATTGTCAAGTTAAATCTCACTATTGGATATTGTCAAGTTAAATCTCACTATTGGAGATTGTCAAGTCAAATCTCACAATTGGAGATTGTCAAGTTAAATCTCACTACTGGAGATTGTCAAGTTAAATCTCACTATTGGATATTATCAGTACATATAAGATATTTTTATGTTAAATCCCCCGAGAAGATAATTCCCTATGCATTTCAAAGTAAAATAATAGTTTGCCAATGTGTGAAATATAAAAAACAACAAATAATCAAAATATGTGTGACATAAATGCATTATTTGCATTGCATTCTTGACCTACACATTATAGATTATCAACAAAAATTAAAATCTGCTTTAATGTCACATTTTCCCTGTAAAGCAATTTAACAACAAATTAGTTACAAAATTCAGAGTTCAATCAAATTCTTTCAGCATTTTTGAATCCAAATGACTGTTCAACATTTTAACATTTCGTTTTCTCTTAACAGGTTTCTTTTTCGTGACAGACTTTTTCTTCAGCCCGTAACCTTCCATGGTGGCTATTCCAACACGCTTTAAATAGTTTTCTATATCATTTTCACTGATCTCTTTGACACTGATAGTGTTCCAAAGCTCCTTGAAGTCTTCACTGATAGGACATTCCACACTTGTGTCGCGGTAAAAAAGAACAACCTGTTTGTCTGACCTCGTCACACATTTCAACTGCAAGGAATACGTTGTTTATGGCTTGCGGCATTTATTTGCTAATTGAAAAGGCTGTTAATAATGATTTTGAGTTGGTAGTACATAATTCGAATTAAGCAGAATAACAAAATATTTTCTTACCAAATTTTCTGACTGAAGTTCCGAGATTACATCATCAGCTTTCAAAATACATTCCTTTACATCCAGTTCTAAAATCCCACCCATACCGTTATCATAGTGTTCTCTTAATAGGTTTAACAAATCGTCCTTATTGTGCATGGGATATGACGGCTTGAAAGAAAACTTTTCCTTTTCTCTTTCAAACAATACTTTTGGATTGTCTTTTAACGCATTTGTTAACCAAGCTTTTTCATGGGGATCTAAATCAAGACCTGTCATTTTAATCAGATCATCAATAGAAACAGGTTTTCTTTCCTTCTGATAACGTCTTCTTAATCTATCTACACAAGTTTTTAACCATTTGAACGTATTTGGATTATTTGCAACTGATTTGGTGTCTGGTTTAAAGCGCTTTTTGGAAGGCTCAGTTGTTCGCGGAGCAGCCTGTTTAGTAGCTGGCCGAGAAGAAGTAGCAGATGATGCCTGCTTCTTGAAGGCAGCATGTTGCTGTAAAAGGTTCGAGTTCATTCTATGATAAAAGAGGAATTATGATTGATAGGATGAGGAATACATAAAGTAAAAAATATAGTACATCTGAGTCAATGAAAAATGTGAAGTGGTATATCATAATAATTACAATGATAACTGGACATTAATGCATTGCTTTACAGCCAGAATCTAACAGATTTAACTTTTACCATCAAAAGCGACTACTGTGAAATAACATAAGATTATGTCAAGACTCAAGACTCATCATATGTAACGAACAGAACAGCTAAAAAGCTTCATGCACAAACCATCTGAGAATACATAATGTCAGATCATTTAAGAAAGGGTCAGTGTGATTTTGGCAATGTGAGCTAAATTCAGTTTCCAAAATGGAACAAAATGCACAATTAATGCTGTGACACACAATGTCACAATTTAATTTAACTTTAAGAACAATACATACCAAAGATAACCATAATATACATGTAAGCAATTAGGCAATTATCTTAGGATTGGAATTTAAAACAAAATTCGATACCATTGAAAATAAAAGCAAGTTGCAATAACCTTAAATCATAATCTGTCGTTTGTTAAAAATACCTTGACATTTTTGATAAAAACACGATAAAAATGTGATGAATCCTTTTATTTGTTATTTATGTAAAAAAATAGAAAACATCTCATAAATCCACTCAATATGGGTCAACAACGAAATCTTTTCTAATAAATTGACCATTGTTTTTCTCAGTAGCATTCTCAATCAGATAGACCATATCCTTCACAGATTCAGTAGTTGTCAATGTGGCATGGTGACCTCCTAAATCCGTCTGGACCCAGCCTGGATGAACCGCCATGCAGATAATCCCATCCCTCACAAATTCAAGAGAAGTTATCTTTGTGAGCATATTTAAAGCAGTTTTACTTACTTTATATGACACAGCATATGCTTTGTCAGTATTTGCTATGCTGGCAAGTTGGGAGGAGATATTAAAAACAGCCCCTTTAGCACAACACATAGGCAGATGTGATCTTTGTGAAGCAGATAGTTTTAGAAGTGGATGGAAGGCCATTGTCACTGAATGGGTACCAGATACATTAACATTGAAAACATCAGTTAGCTCTTCAGGTGAGCAATCTTCTACACCTGCAGGTTTATTATAACTCATTGTAGCAGCATTGTTTATGAGAAGATTTAGCCCTTTACCCCCCAGGATTTTGGAAACTTTTAGGACAGCCTCTTTTACCTGATCTGGTTTGCAAATATCAAGATTCACATGGTGGACATTCTCATTTTCAAGAAGGTTCTCCAAATCAGAGTTTCTTCTTCTTGAGCAAGCAAATATCTGAACATTGGAACCAGAAGTTCTACTGGTCTCAACAAAATGCTTGACAAATTGCAACCCAATTCCTTTGTTGCATCCAGTAATCAAGACAGATTCTAAAATATGATCCTTTAAAACCCTCATCAAAATAGCTGTAGCCTGAGTGCAGTTAAGTAAATGAATCATGATACCTTGCTTTCATTGCTAACCAGAAAACCTAAACATCTTAGGTGCTAACAGATCATTTTACAAACACAGATTGCAATAGGACACACACAGGCCATGTTTAAGTACACACCCCATTGCATACCCATGTGGGGTGCATTAATATGGCATTAAATAACTTAAATTTTCTCATAACCTATTTCTGATAACCTTTTGTGATATTTAGGTAATCAAGATTTAAATGATAAAAGAATCCATAAGTAATTGGCGGTAAAAACAAACTATTTTCAAAAAGCGAAATATAACAAAACCACAAAAATTGGCGTTAAACAGATTTATTGGGCTGCTTTAAGTTTAGATATTATATTCTAAGAAGTAAACTCATTTTCAGTAAATTCTGTCAGTAGGGGTGAAGACTAAAATCTTTTCGTATGAATTGGCCATTGTTCTCCTCCTTGGCATTCTTGATAAGATAAGCCATATCTGTTACAGATTCAGGAACTGTTATAACAGGTGCATTGCCTGTTGAGTCTTTTTGCATCCAACATGGGTGAACAGCCATGCAGATTATTCCATCTTTTGCAAACTCAAGGGCCATTATCTTAGTGAGCATATTTAATGCAGATTTGCTTACTTTGTAAGACACAGCATATGCTCTATCAGTATTTTCTATACTGGCCACTTCCGAAGAAAGGTTTAAAACTGCACCCTTAGCACAACACATAGGCAGATGTGATCTTTGTGAAGCAGATAGTTTTAAAAGCGGATGGAAGGCCATTGTCACTGAATGGGTACCAGATACGTTAACATTGAAAACATCAGTTAGCTCTTCAGGTAAGCAATCTTCTACACCTGCCGGTTTATTGTAACTCATTGTAGCAGCATTGTTTATGAGAAGATTTAGCCCTTTACCCCCCAGGATTTGGGAAACTTTTAGGACAGCCTCTTTTACCTGATCTGGTTTGCAAATGTCAAGATTCACATGGTGGACATTTTGCTCAAACTGCAGGAGGTTTTTTAAATCAGAGCTCATCTCCCTTGATGTGGCAAATATTTGCATTTTCGTTTCAGAAATTTTGTTTGCGGCAATAAAGTGTTTGACAAATTGCAAGCCAATTCCTTGGTTGCACCCTGTAATCAGAACAGATTCCAAAATGAAGTCTTCCAAGACTTTCATCAAAATAGCCTGGATTAAATGAAAGATTTTAAATTGAACCAATGCAAATGCAATGTTCACACTAAGCTTGTTTTATGCAACTAAATATTCAAAAATTATGTGAGATTGCTCTCAAGTTAATTCTAAACTCATGTTTGACTATTTGTGGCAATAGTCAGTCTGAGATAAATCTTCATGGAATGGTACTCGACAGGCACCTGGCACAGTGATTGTCAACCTCGAATAAAACCTACCCAAACTCAGAGACAAACCAGTAGCCACTCCTGATTGTTGGTAACACATATTTTGCAATAATTATTCACCAAAGTTCCACAAGATCAAATAACAGGGTGATGATAAGAAATACAAATGTGAAATAAAACACAAAATTTACAAGCTAAAGCAACTAAATTATCCTGGACTAAGTAAAACTTTGAAAGCATATCTGCCAAATTCCAAATGATAAATAAACTAATATAGTTTTCAATCTTGTAAATGACTAAAGGGTCACTGAAGCCATAATAGATTGTCAAAAAGTCCTTTAATTAAGTCTTTTGTTAGCCTGAGGGTCACTCATGCTGCTTGATTCTTCTGACAAACTGAAATAAGGCAGAATGGAAAAGATTGGGATTACCACAACAGCTTTAAAACATGATAGAATTCATGCCTTTTCTTAAAAATGCACCATTTTGCTTCTTAGTGCATGCCTCCATGATTTTAATCATATCTTCAACAGCAGCTTCCGCAGAAAGTGGAGCTTGTGGTCCACCAAGACTGGTCTGGGCCCAACCAGGGTGCACAGAAAAACATATAATATTGTCCTTGATTAAGTCAACTGCGGTGCATTTAGTGAGCATGTTCAAACCTGCTTTGCTTATCTTATATGCAGTGTACAAATTATTTCTGTTGGTTCCTTTGATACTCCCAAGCTCTGCAGATAGATTGCACACAGCAGCCCTAGAACATGAAATTGGTAGATGGGCTTGAGTTTCTGCAGACTGCTTTAATAAGGGATGAAAGTTCTGTGTCATTGCATGAACACCAATTAGGTTAGTGTCTAATGTTTCTTTCATTTCCCTTACTGAACAACCTGCTATACCTTTTCCATGCCTCATTATTGCTGCATTGTTGATTAAGAGAGACAATCCATCTTTACCAACAATTTTTGATACTTTTGAAGCAGCATCCTTGACTTGACCTTCGTTTGAAACATCAACATTGATATGATGAACATCTTCCAACAAATGTTCAAGATCAGCGCTCATGGTCCGAGAACAAGATATTATTGTAGTTGGTTGGATGCCAGGTTGTTGATTGTGCCTAACAAAATATTTTACAAATTCAAGGCCAAGGCCCCTATTAGCTCCAGTTATTAAGACAGATCGAGGCAGAAACTGCTGTAAAACTTTCATACTGAAAAGAAAATAATTGTTATAAAATCAGACTTCAAATGAATCTTATTGGTACAAGGAATCAACATTAAGGGAATCAGCCCAAATCATTTCCAATGTAAGGCCTATCTTTCCACACCAACTTACTAAATCAGGAAAAGAAATAAAAATAAATAAATAAATGCTGGCATTTATTGCCCGCTTCAACCGTATGTTAACATAATCCCAAATATTTAAATTTTAAATTCAGAAAAACATGGTTATGTAAGTGTGGCCTTTTCTATTACAAATATCTATGGTTGAAGTTGAGTTGTCTACCACATTTTTAAAAGGGATGTTAAAGAAATAACTTTTCAGTGATTTCTTGAACACATCCAAAGTATTTAATGATCTAAAATCAAAGAGTAAACCATTCCATAACCTAGGTCCAATATAAGAAAATGCACCTTCTGAACAACTGAAATTAAGTCTGTGGGGAATCTTTAAAAGAAAAAAGTCGTCATCCATTCTAGCATTTCAACGTCTCGTCGATATTGTTAACACATTTGAATACTAAGAGACATATCTCATACCGAATTCTATATAGATATTACCCCGAAATCATATAGTTTGAGGTAGTCTACAAGAAGCCTGACTGGCCCGCAGACCACTACTGGTCCGCAGACCACTACTGGTCCGCCAACCAGTGGTGGTCCACTTCACCTAAATGAATTGTTTCAGCAAGCACCTTTATAATAATCTGACTCAATCATATGGTAGGATTGCAAGATGACAGTAGGCATCATCTATGAAATAAATTGTAGAGCTAAACAAGTTGTGGTACACAGCCATTGTTGTATTTGATGTAAGTGACAACTCTATTAGTCCTATTCATTTAAAAAACGCAATAGTCAATAAAACAAAGAATAATATAGTGTACCATTTGCACCTTCAAGTCATAGACATGTTTTTTTATTTGGTTCGATTTAGTCAAAGAGTGATTCAGTAAAAAAGTGATAAGCTAAGTTTTTGTACACAGTTTTCACACAGTTTGCCCATAAGTCACAACATACTCAAGTTAGGAACATCGTGATTTCGAAATATGATAGATTAATCCTTTTGCTGTAATGTTAGAGGATTTAAATACAAGCACTTAAAGAGTGTTCATAACTTTTTTCTTTTTAAAGGCATTTGTCTTTGAAAAATTTCAAATCAGCAAAGACGACCACTTAAAC
This sequence comes from Mnemiopsis leidyi, assembly GCA_000226015.1. Classification (NCBI taxonomy): domain Eukaryota; kingdom Metazoa; phylum Ctenophora; class Tentaculata; order Lobata; family Bolinopsidae; genus Mnemiopsis; species Mnemiopsis leidyi. Next base: position 31,905 of record JH154869.1, on the reverse strand, counting down.
AAGAATTGCGGCCGCTTTCATTGTGTCAGGCGACCGCTGAATTTCCCGTATCATGCCGTTGCTTATTGTTATTATAATTTGCTGAATGAGGAATTAAAATACCCAACAAGCAAACTCTTAACTCGAATTTCGCAAACCACTAACCAGACGTCATTTCGGTCAATTTCATTGTTCTGCATGTGTTAGACACGCGAATCAATGCAGCCGTTCGATGCAAGATTTAAAAACTACACGCTGCACGCGCAAAGTTTGAACACGATCGCGCATTTCTTTCATTGTTTGTTTCAAATATTTTGAGTCTGCATAACGTCGCCATTATTATATTGTATATGCGACCTTTATTCGTACAACGTTGTGTTTTTACAAATGGCGAGGATAAGTCGTTAATTAAAATTGTCCGGCGCAACATTTAAAATCGTGTTACATTCATCTTATAATATAGGTAATCTGTCATTCGACAAATTCCTCAATAAAACTTCAGTTTAAAAGAATTTTAATCGTCACTCTTGATTGATGGTACATCTTGTTGCGATTGTTGTGATAAGAACAAATAATTGAGGCAATCATGTATACATTGCATAATGTGAAGTACATTCGTCGGCCGTATTCGTATACATGACTAAGTTTGACAAAGGAGCGTGCGCGCGGACGTACGTACGTACGTACGGACACATTTTGAGCTAATATTCCAAAATTACGCTGTCGATCGCCAACCCTTGTTTTGTACTTTTTGTGCACATGCACAAAACGTATCAAAACAATCTTGCCATTTGGGCCCGAAGGGCCCAAATGGCAAGATACGGGAAAAAATGTGTGCTCTTATATGCCTTTCAAGTATCAACAGGGTTGGCTGTCCCATGAGACAGCACAAAATAACCACTAGGCCTTTGCTTAATGGCCACCAAATAAGAATATAAACTGTTAACTGATCTAGGGTTCAAAGGATGATTTCTGATAGCAGCAGGTTAACTTGTCTTATTTTTAAAATTTAGTAGCTTTGTTGATTTTTCTGTAGACTTGGAAATGCGTTTTTCGGAAACTTTTCAACAAATATTTCGGACTGACACGTTCATATTCATTTACTCAATAAATTTATTTGCTTTGTAGTGTTGAAATAGTTTAAAACTTTTTTGTTACACCTATCGCAGGCTTTTACAGTTATACTGAAGGGGCTCCTGGAAGATTCTAGATCTTTTAACTGAGACCCTCGTCATTTAACCCTCAATAACGGTTTCCCTGCCATAAGGCTGAGTGGAATCAAGAAGATTGCATAGGCAAATGCCCTTGGTGCTCTTCTCTAGGATTGGAGGATCTGGAAATCAAAACCCTGATCTCCTGCATTGAAAGTCGGGGTAGATACCACTACACTGCCAACCAATGTTTAAACACTACAAAGAAGAAAGTAAATACATTTATTTAGAAAATGAATATGAATGTGTCAGTTCGAAATATTTGCTGAAAAGTTTCCGAAAAACACATTTTCAAGTCTATAGTGAAAATCAACACAGCTACTTAAAGTTCCAAGGATTTTAACAATTGCATTCAAAATACACATATATGTCATATGATTAGTTAATAGTTTTGCCGATTCCAAATTATTAATAGGGCTCTGGGACAAGATTTTTCCTGACAAACATTCCATTATGCTCTCTAGTGCAGTTTGTCAAGATATAGGCTATGTCTTCTACTGACTCTTGGACAGACAACGGAGCTTGCGGTCCACCTAAACCAGTTCTAACCCAACCTGGATGAATAGATAAGGAAAGTACGTCATCCTGGATAAACTCAGCTGCCTGACATTTTGTAAGCATGTTTAACGCAGCTTTACTCACTCTATAAGCTGTCGTGTAGCTATTTAAAGTGCGCTGAATACTGCCAAGCTCAGACGAGATGTTGATGACAGCAGCTCGAGCACATGAAATAGGAATATGAGAATTATTCATTGCAGCAAGTTTTAATAGCGGATAAAAATTGTTTGTTACAGTATGTGGACCAAGAACATTAACGTTAAATGTTTCTCCCATTTCCTGATCAGTGCATCCAAGAACACCTCTACCTCGGTATAATACAGCAGCGTTATTGATGAGCAAATTAAGACCAGCATCACCTACAATCTCAGAAACATCCTTCACGGCTTTATTCACAGAGTTTCTGTTGGTAACATCAAGTTCAACGTAGGACACGAAGTCCAATAACTGCTCGAGCTCCGTATTAAGACTTCTTGAGCAAGATATAATTTTTACAGGCTTCTTCTTGTGCTTAATTTTCTGTTTCACAAAATATTTCACTAGCTCCAAACCAATGCCCCTGTTGGCACCAGTAACCAACACAGACTTGATGGGGAATTGCTGTAAAATCCTCATCACTAGAAAGCGTTAAAAGTGGGTTAAATCAAATCAAACGAAAACGAAAGAAAGAGGTACATATATTGAAATGTAATATTTTTATTTTCTATTTGATATTATGATTTAACTATTTTATAGTTCATGGACCATGGTCATTCACATACTTGAAACATTTGCTAGAAAAGAAGCAAATAATAAAGACATTATAGCTAATAAAAAGAAGCAAATAATTAAGACATTGTAGTCAAGCAATGTAAAAATAGCCGATAGTACGAAAGTGCATGAACATAATCATATATAAATAATCATAATGACATAATTCGTATTACATAATCAATGATAACATTGCCGAACAATAAAAAACTAGATGCTTAGGAATTTAATAAATTCATTACTGATGTACAAATGAAATTACTGCAAATTCTTTGTGACCGTTACTGTAAACAACATAAGACGTTTAAATCAGACCGATTAGGCTGTAGGCGCTGGCATATTAAAATATGGCTAAATCGCGCAATGGGTCCTGTCAGAAAGCTATGGGTCTTGTAAAACGTTGACGAGATTATATCCGTCTGCAAGTCGAATTACGACATAGGAAAACCAGATAACAGCAAAGCTGCAAGCCGCGCGCGGTTCGGGTAACACCTGGACAAGAAAAAAGGCACTGAACTTACACCTAACATTAACAAAAACCGACGGTGATAATTGATAAATCAAGGGGATAAACCAATATAGCCCATAGGTGCTTGTTTGACTTTGTCTGACCCTCATTGCTCATGGGAATAAAATGACAGGAGGGTGCGCGCTATCCAACAAATTGTTGCGCGGGCGCGGTTCCAAACCCGGTCAGATCGCCAGCTTGTACAGCAGCGCACACCCTCCCGTCATTTTATTCTTCGAATAGCAGCTGGGTCGGACAAAGTCAGACAAATCGCCAGCCCGCTCATACAGTTGAACTGCAACTGACCAAAGCCCTTTTGCGGCGTGAGCACAGCTGGTTAGGCTAAGTAGACCTTGACGAGATGATATCCGTCTAACGTTCTAACGAGGAGAGCAGAAAACTGCGAGCCGCGCGCGGGTCGGGTAACATCTCGACAAAGTAGACCCACACAGTATAAACAATAAAACATTAAAAATAAAATATAAATAGATTAAACTTGACTGAGAAAAATTAATAAATAGATGTGACATGTGA
>JH154869.1:9569-27733 GCA_000226015.1 Mnemiopsis leidyi | reverse complement strand
CGAGGTTATTTGCAATCTGTAACGTTTATGCAATAACGTAAATTTGGTCGCGTAACCAGAAGTAGCGGTCGTAGATTTTTTAGACATCTAATACTCAGCAACGATAAGATTTCACAAAGAATTTTTTACATCTTTTGTCTTCTAATGCTTCCAGCTACTGTGAACATAGTTTAAAATTTTCTAATAGTCTGTAATAATGGAGTTATGGTCGATAATCTACGAATTTTTACACGCCTATTAGGGCGTACGTTTAACATGTTTGCGTGGACTCTTGCATGTGATACGTTCAGATTTTGATCATTTTTCTTGAATTTTGCACAAACTTGTAGTTCAAAAGATTATCTTTCAAATGGTGTAATCATTTTGTACCTTAACTTAGAATAAGTCTTTGTAGATTCTCATCAAAGTCATGAGAGCTCCAATTTCTGTACGCGCGCGCCAATTTGATCCCGGCGCACTCTGGCACTCTGATTAGTAATTGTAATTAGAATTACATTTTGTCATCACAATATAATTTCAGACTAAATAATTTATTGATATGAGAAGCTGCTCTTGTGACGCAGGGTGCATCCAGTAAGAAATACATTCTTTTGATGGGGGTCACCCATCATATTTGACGAGATGATATCCGTCTAACGTTCTAACGAGGAGAGCAGAAAACTGCGAGCCGCGCGCGGGTCGGGTAACATCTCGACAAAGTAGACCCACACAGTATAAACAATAAAACATTAAAATTACAATATAAATAGATTAAACTTGCTGAGAAAAATTAATAAATAGATGTGACATGTGAGATTACAAATAAATAAATTTTTACCTACAACCTAGCCATGTGCTAATGCACGATAGCAGCTGGGCGCGCGGCTGCTTCGCAGCCACCTTTGGTGTTGTTAATATTAACACAAATATCCAATATCAAATATCCCTGTGCGAGCTTAGCGCGAAATTGGGACGGACGCAAAAGCTCACACTGCACATTGCACATGTGCGTCCCGATAGGGCGCGCGCAGCGCGAGCCACAGGGCTATGTTGGCTTAGCAAATGCAGTTCAAAATGCTTGATTCCCAACTCCGAGTCAAAAAGAGACTTCGACATTGTCGCGGTGATACCTGACTCACGCAGCTGAGTCTTCAACAGAGCGCCTACATAAAATTTCACAATAATCATAATGATGATATTCATTTAAACTTGGGGTAAATATCTTTTACTCTTACTTTTACAGTGTGCTTATTCAAGTGTGTTTTTTTCGATTCACTGCAATCATTTCTGTTATATATACATATTACAGTAGGGGTGAATTATATAATCGCTAGCTAGGCATCTGAGCTCATAATGTTTATATCAGTTAAGTTGCCCAAGCCAGATGTGTCACTGACCCACAAACAGCTGAATACAGCGATAGCATCCATCTATTTCATGAATCTATGACTTAGATATGTTGAAAAATTTTACAACCACAGATTTTTAGATTTTATTTGGCGAACTCATTTCATTTTCCCTTAAATAGAGTAGATTTTTTCTAGTATAGTGTTTTTGTTATAGTTATTGCTGTAATCAGTATTGTTAGAAAGTTTATAATTGAAAATTAAAATAACTGGCCCCGTACAACTGGATACATCTCAAGTTATTTGTAATATTCCAACCACACAATAAAACATTATATTGAATTATGATTTAGTGACAAAACTGCGCCTATATTAATAGTTCTACCAGCTAACAATAGTTTAATGAATGGCCAATGGCATAAAGTTGTAGGTCTAGCCAATATGGCGCCCCTCGGCGATGAAAATGCTCCTCTAAGTAGCGCCTCTGGTTTAAGGGCTTACTGGGAGCAATTTGTGAAAAAATTGCCAAAATTTAAGTAAAAAGTGACATAATTTATTAAACCAAAGACGCGATTTTGATAGTCACGCAATTAATCTTGCAAAATTGTCCCATATTTTCATGACGATTCTGCGCCCCCTCATAATGGCGCCCCTGGCTTAGCAGGGGTGGCTGGGGCATTGTTATGCCGCTGTGATTGGCCCAATATTTATAAGCCGCTTGGTAATGTATTATGTTCTCCATCCATTAACCAACTGTTTTATTTGCGCAACTACTTGAGCCAAAAAGAACCATTCAAATTATATCAGTTACTAACTGACACACACACAGAAATAATAATGTAAATATATTGTAGATTTTTAGAAGATATATTAAACAATGTTTTAGAAGATATAATAACATAAACACGACACGCGAAAAGGTTTAAATAACAGACCATCCCACGCTAGCGGGATGGGATGATAAACACATACAAGTGTGCGAAGCGCACGAGTATGTGTTTATGGTGTAACCTCGAGGCCTTAGCCGAGGGATTACACTTATTTACCTATGAGCGTTGGAGTGTTTATGTATTATAAATATCTCCGGGAGTTCGACAAGGGAACAAAGTGGTTGCTGCCATATTGACTGAGATTGTATTTATTGCAGAATTATGGACAATACTGATATGTATACAGTATAGATATACTTGACATACCACTTGACATGCACATAGTACCCACATGACTTGCCCACGTGGTATCACATGAATGCGCGGCACGGTGCGAGAGAGTATTATTGCACGATTTCACAAATATCCTACATCAACATGCAATACACAAATTGTGTCCAACCGTACGAGTAAAAGTGACAGCTGGATAAAGTTCAGTATCAGCTTACACTGTAGCAGCAGCAACAGTATTCTGCGTCGAAATCCCGGAGATATTGATATCAAAATCTATAAGTACTTTGTCGAGTATGTATCATGTAATTCATGTTTTTGTGTGTCGTGTCCTTTGTGTGATATTGGTTCAATAACATTAATTTTTCTAATTGTTTTATCAATTTTTAAATTGTTTTTATCAATTTAAATTGTTATCAATTTTATTTTTCAATAAATACAATTCATTCAGAATGCTCTGGAAATGAAAAAGCTCTTCAAACGAAATAGCTCAAAAAAGATCAAAACAAGTCTTGATGGGTCTTTTGCAAATATAAGCGTTGAAGGTTCACCAGCAAGACCAATATCCCAATTGAGCAATTATTCTGGTGATTCAAGCTACAGTCTATCCAACCTCTCGATTGGTAAGTTCGAAATCTCACACCCAATTGGCACATTCTTTACATATTTATTTGTTCATTGAGATTAACATAGTTGTAACCTAACAGAATTTTGAAGACTGTAGTGATAATGAATTGGTGATCATACGTGTATTGTTATTACATAAGCCATGAACTACAGAAAAAGTTTTCAACAATTTGATATTAATAACAATTCAGCAAACTGTTACTGAATAAGTGTTTTTGGCACATACCTAGAATATAACTGCCCATATTTTCAGATTCTCTTGGTCCGGGTAAAGGTTACGTACTCTCAAAGAAACAAAAACTTCCAGCATCCTGCAAAGCAGCATGGAAAGGTGACGTCAAAAAGTTAAAGAAAGCTCTCAAGAAAAGTGATGTTAATGAACAAGATAAAGACTTAAGAACTCCACTTCATTATGCTTGTGCTCAAGGTCATGATGAAGCGATTGCATTCTTGCTTGCTACCAGTACAGTCAATCCAAACATCTGTGACAATGAAGGTAAAACAGCTCTTATTAAAAGCTGTGAGTGCAACCAAGCAACATCTGTTCAATTATTGGTTGACCACAATTTTTCTGAAGATCTTGACTGCAATAAAGCTGACAAAGATGGCAATTCTCCCCTAATTTATGCTATTTCAAATGATAACGTCGATATTTCATCTCTCCTTGTCATTTCTGGTGCCGATGTTAACCACCGTAATAGTGGAGGAGAAACACCATTAATCATTGCCACGAGAAAAAATAATCACGAAATTGTGGAACTTTTAGGAGCTGAAAGTGCGGAATTAAATGTTATTGACAGCAAGGGAAGGACTCCTCTCATGATGGCTGTGAAGTCAAACTATGTGAGCATTGTGAAATATCTCCTGAGTTTATTTCCAGATACAACCGTTAAGGATAAGCATGGATGGACAGCTTTCGATTTTGCTCAAATATGTGCTGACAATACTTGTTTAAGGCTTCTCGAAGATCACGATAAAAAATGTGACAATCCCGAATACAACCCCGAGCATGACAACATCACGACAATTAACAGTCAAGATGAAGCCGTCAACCATAAGAACTCTGCTAATGACTGGACTGCACCGCCGGATGGAGATTTGACTGAAGATGATAGCTTTATGTCGTCTCCAATAGAGTTGAATGGGATGTCATCTCCAGACATACCCATCAACAAGTCTGCAGACGACATTGAGATTGATGTTGACCAAGTTCTTACATCTGACAAGTCTGTTTCAGAGGTTGATTTGTCTATGTCAAATGACAAAGTAATTGAGCCTGAAGTGGCACCTGGGGCAGCCGTTAACCGTCTTCTTGAGGCATTGAATAAGACAGCAGACCTAAGTGAGGGACAGGTTGAGCTACCAGCGAACACATCTCGCTCTCCCAGCCCTGGAACAAGCCCATGTACTGATGATAACTCTTTAGGGCAGGTTTCCAACATAAATGACGATGAATCTTCCGTAAATCTCAGTTCTGAGGATATTGGTTACATTCCAACTATTCCGATGATGGAGCCTAAGGCTATCAAGGATTTTGCAGATGCGAAAGAATTAAAGCTTGATCTTGGTTTTGATGTTGATGTTGATGAACAATCATGTACAACACAAAGTGGTTCAGTTAGTCGAAATGATACGACCTCAGACAAGCCAGGAAAATCTTCTCCTAAAAGATTACCAACTACTCCAAGAAGGGACGGTTCTGAAGCCAGTACACCTAAAGCTTCACCAAGAGATGTTGGTTATATGGTGGATGACGAGGACAGCACACTGAGTTCCATCACTGAAAAAACAGAGCCTGTCGCCAGCCCAGAGTTAGGACAAGTCATCAGCCCTGATCCTATTTCTCCTTTACCAGAAAATACCCTGTCTGACAGTATTTCTCTTAATTCTGATGTTGAGATATCCGGCTACTTGTCCGAAAGCCTAAGAAGTAGTGTCAGTGGGAGGAAGTCTCCCAGTCCAAAGGGTGATACTCCAAGTGATTTCAGGATGACACCATTTGCTGATGAAGCTTCAAGATCAGAACGGTCTCATTCCAGAACACCATCTATATCAAGTGGGGTTGTGAAATCTACTAAAAAGACCCCTCCGCAAACACCACCAAGCAATCGTTCAAGTATTGCTGATGGAGTAAAGAAAACTCAGCTGACTCCGACGAATTCTTTAAGGTCTGAACCGAAGCTGCATTTTGGAAGTATGGATTGTGAAGATTCCGATTCTGAGGACACTTCATATGAACACCCTGGTGTTTTGGGTAAAAACAGCCTCGATAAATCTGATGCTAAATCAGTTGATATCAATGACCTCAGCATAGTGTCACAATCGAAGAGTTCACTTACTGATAGAAATATTTTAAACTCTGCGAGATCTAGCCCCACCAGACTTAAACCCGATTTCAACACTGCTGATGCAAACAAAGGTCCTACTTCCGAAAAAGATTTAGAGAAGATCAAAGGAGAATCCATTAGTGAGGACATAATATCGGGTATTTCTGACGATGAAGCCGAAATGTTGTTGGCAAAATCAAACGATATCCTCTTAAACTTCAAGACACCTGTCAAGGAAGTGGCAACTATGAAAATAAATGTTCAAAGTAACGATGTTAGAGTTCCAGCTGCATTAGCTCCGGATTCTCCGGTTCTTGATGCAAATCGAAGCTTTGATGACAACATTATGACGCCAAAACTAAAGTCCTGCCCAGAACCTGCCTGTGAAGCTGATGTCACGCAAGAAGACTCGAGCTCTGATGAAAGTGAAACTGGAAAATTAGCTAAAAAATATCTTGCTGGAAAGAAAACCAGAGAAACAACAGGAGACGCCCAAGCATACACAGCGGCATCCTCCAGCAATTCTCCTAATTCCAACTATTGCTCATCTGTTAGCCCTATTGAGGGCGAGTGTTTAGAGCAGAAATCAGTTCCAACTTCAAAACATGTCACCCCAAGAGTTTCGTTCGGTAGTGCTCCTCTCTGTTTTGCAGAACCAGATCGAACAAGCACTCCTATCAAATCTAGAGATAAGGATGAAAAACAGGAGAAGCAGGAGGAGCCTGTAGCAACCACTTCTGGACAAAACATTGTCACACAACCACCTGTCACTTCAGATCCTGCACTTTCTGCTAAATATGAGGATATTGAACGAAGGAAAACGGAGGCCGAGAGAGAATTGCAAGAAATCAGGAAGAGTCGTCGGTCACAAAGTCCAGTCTCTTTAACGGAGTCGTACGCAACTGATTCAAGAAATGTCAAATCAGCTGATCTTCAGCGAGCTGCAAGCGAAGAGTCAATCAACTCCCTTATTGACAAAGAAGAAATGCCTGCTGACGTATCCTTCAGAGTGGAGCAGGAAGTAAAAAAGGATCTCCAGACAAACCCTAACATTTCACCATCTACGAGAGCGGAGGCTAATATGACTGAGTGTGCAACTGCCTTGAGTGAGGCTGTTTCTTACATCCAAACCAACCTGGATATACAGAGTAATCCTCTGATGGGACAACTGCAGGAGCAGCTGAAAGAGACAAAGCAAAAACTTCATCGTGTAACGGAATCTAAAAATAAAAGTGATACTATTCGAAAACAGCTTGAAATAGAAACAGAGGAACTCAGGCGAAAAATCGATGCTATCTCTAGTACAAGAACGACTGACGAGAAATCAAAAATGGATATGGAATTAGATTTGAGAAGCTTGAAATTAAAGTACGAACATGAATTAGAAGAAAGGGCAAGCATGGAATCTATGTACAGGACGTCAAAACAAAACTTGAATCAGCTCGAATCAAAGTATAAATCATTAATCGCCGACCACCAAGCAGCTGAAACAGCAAAGAAGCAACTTGAATTGGAAGCCCAAAAGTTTGCACAGTCTCAGAAGCAGTACGAGTCAGAGATCGATGAGCTGAAGAAAATGCTCGAGGAAGAACAGAAGACAAGGTTGATTCAGGAAGAAATGTTCAACGATCAGGTGAACCGAAGTCGTGACCTTTCGTCTGAAGCTTCCAAAAACATTCGACAAAAACAAGATCTGCTGCAACAGCTAACAGAAGCAGAAGAGGTTTGCAGAAATGCTGAAAACCGTAACAAAGCTTTAATAACTGATCTATCTAATCTGAAAACAAAACATGAAGAAGAATCAAAGAAATGGGCTGCCAGTGAGTCAGAAATGAAGCTATGTGTTCAAAAGCTTGAAAATTCAGTTAGTGAATTGACTGATAAGATTGAAAGACAGTCCGAAAAGTTGGAGGAGAAAAACTCAGCCATTAAGGATCTTGAGGAGAAGTTGAGGACTGAATCTTCCAATTTTACCTTAGCTCAGCATGGCTTTGATTTGAAAGAAAACGAGCTCTCGACGTCAAACAAACAACTGTCGGACGAAATCCAAAAACTTAAGGTTGATTTTGAAAAAACAGTCACGGAGCGCGATATTGTTCACAAAAAGCTCGTTGAAATGGAAGGCAAGCTCAAACAAGCTGAAGAAATTGGAACAGCTTCGGCAAATGAGCAAATAAACATCCTTAATCACAAAATAGGCGAAGTTGATGCCCAGCTGAAGTTCAAGACTCAGCAGTGTGAAGAGACGGCTAGCAAGTTACGAAACGCAGAAGAAGAGGTGAGACAATTGGAGCTTAAGTTTGAGAAAGAAGCCCAGATCAGGAAGATGAAAGAGGAATCACTCTCCTCTGACACCGATCACCTAATAGAGAACGTCGCTGAAAAGGATGAGAAAATTAAGGAACTTCAGATCGAAATCGGTGACCTGGAAGAAAAGTTGTTGCACTCTCAGAACAAAGTAAAGGAGGTTGAAATGGAACTGAGTGACACAAACAAACTTATTCTCGACAAAAACGGGGCACTGCTGACAAATGCGGAGCGTGATCAAGTTAAGGAGAAATACGTGACTAACCTTGAGGATCAGCTTCAGAAGGAGCGGGAGAAGTTCGCTCAGAACAACCACGAGTTGGAGATGTTGAAGTGCAAGTTTGAACATCTCAGCGAGGATAAGAAGTCTCTGGAGATGCAAGTCGAACAGATGTCTGAAAGTCTGCAGATGCGGGATGATTCTGTCAACCTTGTCAACGAGAAACTCTCCGAAACTAGGTCCAAACTTATGAGAGAAAATGACAAATCAAGGGAAGAACTGAAGAAGAAGAATGAAGCACTACAGGAGCACATGTCAGAGTTGAGACAAAGTTTGGTGTCAGCTGAAGCTGCTAAAGACATGGGCGAGATCGAGATAAACCGCCTGAAACAAGAAGTAAAACAACAAGCCTCCTCCATCAGGGTCAAGGAGGACATGTTTAAACAACAGAAGTCCAGTCTGGAAGCCAAGAACACTGAGCTGGGTGACGAGATCAAGAAAATCGAGAAGAAGCTTCAAGAGCTCTACACGGACCGATTGCATCTTAAAAACGAACTGTCGAACACGAAGGATAAGCTCGACTCAGAGACCACCCTTCGCAAGGACGTTGAGAGAAAGCTGGACAGTATGTCTCTGTCAAACAGTACGCTGAACAACGAACTGATCGAGTTGAAGGGCAACCACGACAGAGAGGTGCAGAACAAGAGTCACTACCAAGATCTTTACAAATCAGAGCAGGACTACACCAAACAGTTGAAGGACGAGCTAAGTGAGGCAAAGAAAAACGTCTCATCTCTAGAGTCGCTAAACGAAACTCTTAAAAACACGGTGGAGGAGTTTAAAGACAGTCACCGTGACGAGAAGTTAGGTCGGACTCTGGCGTCTAAAGAGCTGGACGAAACTAGACAGATGTTGGAGAACGAGATTAAAACTCGCTCCCACATCGGCAGTAGGATCACCAAGTTGGAGCATGAGAACCAGGACCTGAACAATGCCCTACATTTGGAGCAGAAGAAGGTGAAGAAGGCGGGACAGGCCAGGAAGATTGCGGAGGCGAACGTGGATGCGCTGCAGGCAAACATCACCGATCTTCACAAAGATATAGGTTGGTTTTATGTCTTGTTGCTGTGTGTTCCTTCTTGATAATGTTTTGTAACTGTCGTGTTATTTCACATATCATATTAATCATCACTATGTTTATTAGCTTGCTATGTTTTCAAGAACAATGTCTGATACTTCTATGTTTACACGAATTTTACTTTCAAATAAATCCATCGCATCACCTATAGGTTCTGCTAGTGGTCCAAAATGTACTAAACCTCAAGGTATCATGTGTCGAATTAATCTCTTCTCATTAACATTAGTGCACGGTAGTCAATATAAACATATTATCTGTCGCTGAATTTTGTTTCCAATTAATATGTCAACTGTTTTACCTGTAAGTATTCGTTCTGTCTTTGGAAAGAATATGGTCCACGATGGAGGCAGATTTGTGTTCTGTACTCTTAAACATGCAGGCTCCTTAAAATATGCACGACATGTTAGCTTCTCAAAGTTAAACAATGGTCTGGTATGTTAGCTATGTGCGTATAAAAGTACGTACAGGACTGAGGACACCTGCTGCAGTGCAATGGAGGAGTGTAGTCCGTTAGCTGTAGACACGACTTGAAATTATTCTAAACATAATATTTCCTTTTTGTGGATATGGAGCAAGAGCTGTATAAAGTAAACACCATACGATAAAAATTTTGATTCTACGGTGAACAGTAGTTTTACAATTTCAATCTGCAAAATACTGCAATTGTCAAGCAGAATCTGAGACCTGCAGCTGTATAATCTTGTTATCTCTGATTTTGTCACCGCACTATCTTCTATAGCTGTAAGATTTGAGCTGTATAGAATCTTAATCTTGAGAAAAAAGTATCTGTTTCTGATCGCTTCTAAGTATCATTAGTTGTTTGATGTAAAGAAATTATCGCTAAATTGACGATGTATCGACCTTCCCCATGGCTCTTTTACACTTCAAACATGCCTTATACTTGTAAGCGGATTATAAAGTTCAATATATGCGTTTACTTCTTTGGGCCAATCATAAGATGCTGAATAATCAGCCATTATTGATTACTTCATAATTGATCGAAGGTTAGGATTTCTGCTGTCTGTGTTAGCTGTTTAGTTCTCGTCTCACGTCTTACGTAAATAGTACATGTACGTATAAGTGTCTTAACTTAATTGCTACTAATCAGAGTATTTTATATTTCAGCGGAACTAAAAGACCAGCTGATGTTTACGCAAAAACAAGCTGAAGAAGGGAAAATAAAGGAACAGAAATATAATGCACTTAAAGGAAAGGTAAGATACCTTTTCTGATGATTGCGGCAGATTTACTGTAAATTAAAATCAATAACTGCTACACCACCTACCAATACTCCATTGTATGCTCTAGAGTTCAACAAGGGAAGATAATTTCGCTCAGGCTATAACAATTTGCCAGCCACCCTCCCACACAAACAAACCTCCAGTCATCCCCACACAACAATTTTAGGTACAGCGTGACAAGTTAGCACAGAAGAGGAGAGTGGAAGATCTGGAGAAGACTCTTGAGGAAGCCCAGAACAGTGTTCGCATGGAGAGCGAGCGGAGAGGGGAGGCTGAGGGGAACTATCTCCTCATCAAGAATGAGATGCAGAGTTAGTAGATATCTAGTTTTTTTGTGTGTCTTTTATAAGTGTACATCACCGCAGGTCGATATAATGGGCTTGTAAATGTTCATGCTCGATGTAAGTTAAATCAAGGAATTTGATATTTATACCTACTTAATTCATAACTTCAACTAAAATCCATAGACTCTAATACTTGTTATTACCAAATTCCCTAACAATCCTGGCCTCCTTCTGAACGTCAACATGCGTCACACACTCGACACTCACATGACATATCCTAGCGTTACTGCGGTCAATTAAACAACATGCTAGAATCTAGAACTCTACACAATTCCACGATATGATCATATTCGGTGCTGCAAGTGTGCTTGTTGTACATCGCAGCTTCCTTCAGCACTACGTGTGAAACATGTCAAAATCTTGGTTGTCAGAGTCTTGCTTCTTCAAATCATGACGTAATAATAGACAGCTATGTAACTGTGTCGAGCTCCCTAGAAGAGCTGTAAGATCGCATCGTCAGAGTCAAGGCATTTTGATTCCGTGCTGGAACGTCAGACGGTTGATTAAGCGGAGAGGATCGCATTGCAAGACCACAAACGATCTATAATGAGCCCTGACAGTCCTTCAAAGTATGCAGTACAGCAAGGCTGAAGGACTATTTCGCTAAAAGGCTGAATGGGGGTTACACAAGATGTGAATAGAATAAGAGGCCCCGGATCACATGTCTCCATACTCCATCTTAACACTTAAATAGAAGAGTAGAAGAGATCAGATTTAGCTAAATAGTCCGCAAATCGGACCTTATAGCTAAAGGACCATTTAGCGAAATTTAGCTGAAAAGTCCTTTAGCTATATATAGTATGTATGTAGTCCTTTAGCTATATAGTCCGCCTACCAAGATTTGAAAGGAGAATTAAAGCTTAAACCTTTGCTATAGATAGATATTGGCTCAGCAGGGAGCACTGCAAGCTTTCATTTCAATTTATCTTCGGCTACCAAAGTTTCTTACAGTTGACATTGTTGAAGAAGGGAGGTTAATTAACTAATCCACATCCACAATGTATAAAAAGTAAATAAACTCATTGTGACTGTCAGTTACCTTCCTCAATCCATCAAATCATATCGTTTCTATGGAATAAAATTACTTACCGATTAATCCCCTTATATTTCTCCAGTAGTGGCATGCAGGGAACTCTGCCATTCCAAGAAGATTGTTAGTAAAATATCCTGGAGACATAGAATCCTGCAATTTATCGTTACAGTCCGTACATAAACAAGCAGCGAATTGGGGCGACTTTTCACCCTAATTACGTTGGAAGGTTGCCATGGCAACGGAGGACGAATCTGAAATAACAGCATTATGTCTCTGTGCACTAATTCTCGGACGGGCCTGATGAAGTAGTTTGAATGGACAGACCCGGGTTCTCTGCCATGGTAGCAGATGCATTAGGAGTTATTATCGGGTTTAGTGTGCTCCTTTAAGCGTGGTCTGTGGCCTGTGGTATTGAGTCAGCTGTGAGATTAACAAGCATAGCACAACTTCTCCAAAATCGAGATAATAGTTGACAAATATGAAACAGTTCTCTATCAATCAGACAATCTTGAAATCGGTCAATGTTTTATTTGGTGTTATAATTATATCGTGCAGGTAACAGATTTCTAAACAGGTTACAGGTTACAGATTTCTAAAGATCCAACTTTGCAGGTCTTCAGTCCAAAATACAGCAGATTCAAGGGGAGAGCAGTGTGAATAGTAAAGCAAGACAAAATGCAGAGCTGCGCTGCCAACAGTTACAGTTGGAGTTGAATAACATTCATAACAAGATCGGTTCTGAACTCGTCACTAGGTTTGTCTGTTTGTGTGCATGTTTGTTCATGTGTTGGGTCGTATGTTTGTTTGCATGTTTTAATGTATTGGGTTGTATTTTTGTTTTAAAGTAACTATTGGGCTGTATGTTTGTGTGCATGTTTGTTCATGTGTTGGGTTGTATGTTTGTTCGCATGTTTGTTCATGTGTTGGGTTGTATGTTTGTTCGCATGTTTGTTCATGTGTTTGGTTGTATGTTTGTTCGCATGTTTGTTCATGTGTTTGGTTGTTTGTTTTTTTCTCTGTTTGTTTATGTGTTTTTATTGGGTTGCATGTTTGTTGGTGAATTTGCTTGTGACGTAAATGTCTGTATGCTTGTTTTTTCGGTTAGGGTTGGCCATTGAACTTTTAATATGTTTATTTCTTTGTGTTCTCTTTTATTGTTTAATTTCAAAACATAATAGTTATGTGACCACCCTTTGACCTCACAATACATGTGCACATGTAGAAGTATAATATTTGTATACAAGCACGTAACTATACACGGCATCTTATAACAAGCTACGTTGTGTGAATCATAACGGTCGTCATTGTTTCGTCAAGTAGAACCTTTAATTCTCCTATTAAAGCTGAGCAAGCTGATGAAGTATATAATTTGTCGTCAAAATAAAGGGGAGTAGAAATAAAGGGGAGAAAAATTTATCTAACTTTAGTGTTTGGATGCTGCTTATTACTTACTGTAGATCTAACGTGGTAAGGTGCCAAGTGGGGTCGAACAAGGTCCATTTCGAGTAATGTGGCATATCAAATCTGTGCTACAAGTCACAATAGTAATCACAGCAAGTAGAAAGGAACAGTGAAATCTAATATTTTATTCCCCCTGAATCGGCCTGGCCATGTAAATGTGTTTAAATTTAAAAGTGTCCCTTGTTAGATCTGATAACTAAACTGATCTTATCTCTCAGAGACGAGTTAGAGAGTGTAAGGAAACAAGCGGAAGGTCGAGCTAGAATCGAACTGAACCGCAAGTTGGAGGAGATCAACGCGTAAGTTACAGACAAATAAATCACTCTGTTCTGCAAATCCTTGAACTTACTTACTGTATTCATCTTCTTACTAATCAGATTTCTGATCCATATTTAAATCCTAGACTCCGACAATATTTGATGCTATTCTGTAACTTATAATGTCTTTCCGCAGTCAACTAGAGGAGCAAAGTAAGGCTCGCTCCACGATAGAAGCAATGCGCTCGGAGAACGAAGAGAAGATGCGCCGAGGATTTGAGCGCACGGCGGCGGAGCTGAAGAAAGAGCTAAACGAGACGAAGTCGGCTCTGACGAAGGATCAAGTGAACGCGAGTACACTTCTCTCGGAGAACAGGATGATTAAGTCTCTGTTGGAAAGGGAGCAGGAACGTCGGAAAAATGTAAGTTTTACTTTTACCTATTTTTATCATAGCGATATTAGGTGAAATTTATCGATTGTTTAAACTTGTTTTTACTTCATCAGTCTTGTTAGCTGTTAGGACCAATCGAAATCATCGTGTTAGCCGAATACGATTTCGTGATACGCATATGAAATTGTTTGTTTGCAGTATTTACTTACACATTTCTTCTGCTTCCAAAATAAATCCTCTTTGTTTCTTCATTGTTATCTTCCATTAGCATGCATTTTTAGTAAGTTCAGGATTTGGCGTCATTTTGTTCATGGAATATCCATGAATTACAATCTTCTACTGAACTGTGGTGTTTGAGAATTCTTGGCACGGAATAAGATCACAAATTTAAATTTTATGCTGCCGCCATCCCTGAAAAATGTAACTTGAATACTTTCATTGGCAGTTAGGTATTCGTTTATTTCATTAAAATGATATTGAATTGCATCATCAACGGTTATTTGACTTCGGGGCCACACTATTACCATATTATAAACATTATCGATTTAGAATTAATTTTCACAACTAAGCCAGTTCCAGCTCAGAAACCTGAATTAATTTTCATTATTGAATCTTTAGTTGTCCGTGCAATTACCTATAGGATTTTAGTCATTTGATTAAAATACTCTTGCTACGTATTAAATGCAAGTTCTGGAAATTATCCGCAACATCTTTAATACCTTACTTACTAAAACTATCTCTTCTCTTTTCAGTTGGAACAAAGTTTGGAGGACACACAGCGAGAGTTACAGAACAAAAGTCGAGACTTTAACGACTACAAATCAGCTGCTGATGCAGACACCAACAAAAACATCAACACTTCTGCGCGTAAACCCTATTCAGACCCAAGCGAGACTCTGGCACGCATGAAAGCTCGCCTCAATCAGTCAATAAACAAGTACCTCGACGAGAAAATAAACAACGACGGCAGTACCGAACTGTGGGCCCAACTGTCTTCCCGCAGCGAACATTCTACTTCTAGCGATCAGAACCTGTCGCCGCGCACCGAGCTGCAGCGATCAGGACGCACCTCACCCTCGCCTAGGTACATGAGCATCATGAAGAGTAACTACTATCTGTGACACAGACCTTGCTATCATAGCTTACATGGCTAAGATTTCTATATTCCGATGGAGACTCGCTCGACCGAATCCACTTTCATAGCTAAGATGGAACTGTGAACCATGAAGTATGAACAGGAGAAGTGCTACTTGAAGAAATTTTCGACGAACTACAGGAAAATTTCATCACAATTTGGTATTATCTAGAAATTTTTACTTCGCATTGACGTGTAGATGCACAAATGCACCAAATGTTTTGTAAACTTAATAACACACAGTTTTATTTTGTCACGGTGTGTGTGCATGTTGGGAAGGGAAGGACATGGTTTAGGAATGGTATTGGGTCAGAAATCAGATAAATGTTTTATTGTCGCTGAGTTCATGTGAGCTTGTGGGTTGTAGTTGAAAGAACCTTCTTTGTCATTGGATTTACTTAATTGTGTTTGGGAAAACTTTTCTGTTGTTTGCGATAGGATTTTACATTTGTTAGATAGCTATATCTCTCGTTCACGACAAAGATCAGAATAGGTTTATTAATTCTAGCTATTTATGTTTTTGTTAACATTTAGATCTAAAGTAACTTCGCATTAAAATTATTTAAATAGTCAAGTGTTGCAAAGCTTTATATTTTGTATAAATCTATTTTTTCTTGTTGCTGATGTGTCATGCAATCAAGTGTTGATATTGTGACCTGATTTTATTTCAGAGGACTCAGAGAAGAGTTTAATTATGTATATCCAAACCGTTTTGATAACCACATTGTGTACAGCCAAATTACTTTATATATATTATCATTTTGTCATTTTTAAAATTAATGAAATTATTTGTGTTTTTTTTGTTCAAATCAGTTAACGCAATCAGTTAAAGTTTAATCTACAAAACGTGGCTAATCTATAATCTAGCCAAGTGATAAAATTTGGCAGTGTCACATTTCAGTCACCGCATGCTCAGAGCTCAAAAAGGAAGTTTAAATTATGTCAAATGAATCTGCAACTATTAAATTACTTCCACTTCAAGATCATGCTATGATCATAGACAGTGCAGAGGTATTTATACATTCAACTGGCCACGCCTATGTATCGTGTGTTAACGAATCGTACTTCAGTGTAAAGTTTACAAAAGTCCTGCGTAACTTTACTCCCACTAAACTCGACCCATGAGAACGCAGCACCGTACGGTTGTCATGACAACGAGTCTTTGTTTCCATGGTTACAAAATTTGTCCCGGAAGCGGCTGCACTACTAGGCTTGCCCCGGGTTGGTGTATTAGAGTCACGTGACTTGCTTCCTGCTCTCCGATTGGGGGACTTCTGTCACGTGGTGGGGGACCATCTTATAATTGGACTTGTAGGTAGTGTAGAATTCTGTGTCTGAGGGCCAATAAAACGTTCCGTTCAACTCAATAATGTCCACGTTCATTGAGCTTTAAATATCATAATGAGGGTGCCCTGTAACTGTAGAAGTTCTAGAAGGAGTGTTCGTTATTAAAGTATTAAGTCCCGTTATTGCATGAGTAGTCAGCAAGGTTGACGGTATCCTCCTATATGGTATAATAGATGTACGATAAAACAAGTCCCAGACGTTCCCTGTGTGGGGATGTTCTATTCAACATCTACTAAACGTTAATTATAGGTCTTCAAACCTCTCCCACCGCATACATTTAACCTATTGTTATCAGCCAAAAAACATAGGTCACTAGCAGGTCTTCTAGCATGCAGTCTGATGACTCATTCAGACTCCAGACTATCGGGATCTTGACACAGCTCATCTTGAATGTTTTATGTGAGAATTTACCTTTCTTACGTCAGCTGAAAAAGGATTTGTGCTAGAGAGTGTCAGGTTGGGCTTGGCCGTAATTTGTGAGTTTGATACCTATATCAACACTTCACGTTGTCATGGCGACAAAACACGGCAGGTAATTTGTTTAGGATTTTGGTGGCGGTAACCCTTATTGTTGCCTAATTTGATCCCAAAAATTTGAGCCAGGAATTTGTTCCTGGCAATTGGAATTTGGAATAGAGTTAAGTCAGGTAGGGAGTCAATAGATTTACTCCATTCGGAATGTTGGGGAAGACATTTGTGTTATCTAACTATCTGTTTTTAATTGGAAGTACTGTTGGGCTGTGGTGCCTTATTGGACTGGGATTAGGCCCATCCAACCGTCAGCCTAAATCTTCGGAACTCGGATTTGAGAAACAATGTACATATTACAATGTACTTTAACATATCACGTAATCGTAATCTTAGCCGATTGGCATGCGAATATGTTGACGAGATTATATCCATCTACCTTTCTAACAAGCTTTGTTGATGGCATAATTTCATTTAGAGTGCCCTCACCTATCCAGCAATTGAAATAACCGCATATAACAAATTGTAGGCATTCAAAGCCTGCCAATATAACTTTAACAAACTTCCGTCAAATTTTAGCCTCCAAACCCAGCGAACAATTCCACAAAATTTCTGAAACGGAGCGATCTCGACGCCTCGTCAATGTTTTTGTTTGTTCTAAACAAATTATCATGCAACAAATTGGATTTTGGCGTTTTACTCCGAGGGTACGACTGCGAAACTTGCTTTAAAATCTAAACGCATTTCACAACTCCATGGGTCAGTGCAGTGGGACTATGATATTACAAACTGAAGCACGATTCTCCATCAACTGAGCTATGCACACAATTTTACCAATAGACACGTGTTACCGATAATGAAATGATAGAAATCAATCTCCTTCTGCTATATTTTCAATCAGATGACAATTAGTTATAAAAACTTTTTCCCGAAAGAACCAAATTTGTATCTTTCTTTCTTTTTTCATAAAACCTCGTTTTAATCCGCACATACACACACATTTTGCGTTCATAATTAAATTGATTAATGCAAACGAACAGCTTAAAGATTCAATTCGATTATGATTATTTGAACAATCGACGATTTCAATAATTTATGTGAGAAAGAGATCGCGCCACTTTGCCACAAAAGTGCCACAAAGTGCCACAAACGGCTATAACTCGGCCTCTGTGTTGTAATTTTTGATGAAACTTTCACAGAATGTCGGCCTCGATAGTATCTTGCTGCATGCAAAAAATCAGCATATGGTTCCGAGTTAGTTTAGGAGCTATGCATCTTCAAACACAAGGAAATGTTTTAAAACGTCAAAAAAGTGTGGCAAACGGCTGTAACTCGGCCTCTGTGTTGTAATTTTTGATAAAACTTTCACAGAATGTCGGTCT
>JH154868.1:81957-106004 GCA_000226015.1 Mnemiopsis leidyi | reverse complement strand
TAGTCGCGATCACAAAACATCACAAAATCAAGTGACGGACAAAAAGGGAATACGCGCAATGATTTTACAATAGCTCAATAAAATTATGGCAATTATGATTTGTACAAGATCACCATGCATAAATTTTTACTGCTACGATGTACGCAATCTATCCAAGCCGATTTCCGATTAACTCATTAGGCAAATCACTCTAAGTCTAAGATATTACAAAGGCAATTGCCAGCCCACAAATGGAATTAAGACATTTTTTCTCTTTACTAGTCTCATAATTTCTCGATCACAATTCGCTACATTAGCATTAACAATTATTCTACTATGTATAGCTGGTGCTTCTTTCTCATATTCAAAATCGATTGTTCTGAACGAAAATAGGAAATACTCACCATATACCGCATACATGACAATTGGCTGATGGTCACGGAAGTCTAGTCGACCTCATTCGTCACTCCTTTCCCTATCATACATACGCTCACCTCACTCTCTTGTGGTACTGTTGTTTAAGTTATTGGTTAAAATTTGTCATCCCTGATCCCCAAAAGAACCTTTCTCTATTTAACATTCAAAGAAGATGATAATTAAAGTCATAATTGTGTTTAAATGTCATAATCTATTTAGGTCAAGTAGAATCATTTATTTTTAGCAATAACTTGAAATAAGAAGAATATTTCATTGTAGGCGACCGTAACTTAAGCTCTGTTGAATGGCCACTTTCTGAAAATAACAATTCAGCACGAGCGATTGACCTTACATTTCTGGATTTTTCCATAAACATTGGCTTCAAACAGCTTATAAGCTGCCCCAATAAAGGCAAAGTATTAGATCTACTCTTCACAGATAACAGTTTATATCTTGTTAAAACACAAAGGTGATAGATAACGAAGTTTTATGCAAATCAATATCTTTTTCAGTTGCTTGTAAAGTTAACCACCTAAAACCCCTAAACGCAAAATATATAACCATAAAAGGGCCAACTGGGATCAGTTAAACAGAGACATTGGACAAGTTGATTGGCACCAGACAATTGATTGCATGGAACCTGAAACAGTTTGGAAGATCTTTTAAGAGATCTTACTTACCTGTGTAAGGAAAAGTGTAATCTATTTAATGAGTATTTGGTTAGTTTTCTGAGGCCTCCTCCTATGGAATCCCCATTGATTGGTCGAATGATGATGCTTTTGACATAGAATTTACCCCCACTGCAAGGTAGAATGCCTTTTAAAGAAGCTAAACTCTAATAAAGCGTGTGGGCCAGATGCAATCGATGGAAAAATTCTTTAAAAATGTGCGGCTAGCCTCTCTACACCTAATTGTCTCTGTTATTATCACTTTATCATACAACACAGGTAGTATTCCCAAAATCCCAAGGAGTGGAAAATGGCCAATGCAACATTGTTCCTGTCCATAAGAAAGGCTCTAAAGACGACCTTGAAAATTATCCCATTTCCTTAACAAGTTTAGTTATGAAAACACTCAAGCGAGTTATTAAGGAAAAGCTCCAAATTAGGATCATGCCATTGCTTTACAACAGACAACATGGCTTCCTAAATGCCAAGTCCTGCACAACTAAAATGGTAAGCTTTTCCGATAGTGCATGGTTCTATCCATAAACGACTGTAAAACGTTTGTGACGGATGTGGTCTACTCTGATTTCTCAAAGGCTCTTGACCCTTTTAATCATGATTTAATTCTTCTTAAGCTCAAATATTGTTTTGGAATACGATGGTAGCCGGTAGGCTTCCGAAATTCATTGAGAATTACCTCAAAGAGCGGGAACAATGTGTGTTATTGGATAATGCTAAGTCCTCATCGCAAAGCCTGTTTTGTCTGGAGTCCCTTAAGGATCTATTTAGGGCCCAATATTTTTGTCATTTTAATCAATGATCTACCTGAATACCTTAGCCGGGGAACTAGTTTTGCTCTGTATGCAGATGACACTAACATCTGGCGACCTATTTATTCAGACATTTACCATACTATTTTACAAAATGACATATATAATTCAAATGACTGGCCTGTTAAGAACAGAATGAAATTCAATCCACAGAAATGCAAAGATGTCTCGATCATTATGCAGTCGTAAATCCCCACTTAGTGTAAGATCCACCCTGGGAATATTCAGCTTTCCATTTGCACACTTTCAATACACCATGGGAGGGGATCCACTTTAGTATGCTGAATCTGAAAAAGACCTTGGAATCCTGATAAATCCATCTTTTGACTTTAATGGCATACTGATTCTATCAGATCTAAAGCAAATCAAAAGTTTACTACTAAGACATAATTGTCACTTTGTAAACGATTTTAAAAGTAGACGTGCTTGTTAGAAGTCAGTCCCCAGTATGTAGACCATCTGGTAAAACTAACTTAAATAAATTTTATATTTTTCAGGAAAAAATGCATCAAGTGGATCCTTTCAGAAGAAGAGCACTGATCATATCACTCATCCATTTCTTATCTAAGGAAATGTCTCAATGTTAACATTCTTCCTCTATGTATGAACGCTTTAATTTCAATGACCTTGTTCTCTTCCATAAAGTTGTATGTCGCGGATATTCCTCTAAAGTTTCCTGATTATATTACTTTTTGATGGAAACAGTAGACTCAGATGCACTCACTTAAATGACCTGTGTAGCATAAACACTATTATTTCCCGTCCATCTGCTCCTAATCTTTTTAGAAAATCATTTTTCTACTGAACTCACTCGCTTTGGAATAGTCTTCCATATGAAATCCGATCTACCCCTATTAACAGTTTATTTAGATGCAAAGTTAAGAACTTTTTCTCATAATTCTATATAAATTCATATATGGTACAGCATCTTGCCATCTTGCAGCGCTTTTCGAACCACGTTCCAAGTCATAGGATACAGCCTCACCAAACAGCCTCGCTTAGCCTGGCTTTAAAAATCGCGCTTATACTCACCAATCATGTGCAGGTCATCAAAATAATCACATGGATCTGCCAGGCCAGGATCTGTAGTACCACCAAACATGATGACAAACCCAAAACCTCCAATGTAACACCAGCAGAAAGGACAGGAAAGGATTTGGAAATTAAGTCAGCTGAGTCGGACAACTAAAAATTGAAGAAAGCAAAATCCGAAACCAGGCGGATTAACATCTAATCTAGCTTCAAAAACCGTGAACAAAACAAGAGTTAAGTTTATACCTATGAGAAAACCTGGAGCAATAAGCTCTCTCTCACTGGTATTACAATAATGGAGCAACATTGCTGGGATGGGAAGTTGCTATACCATGGTGGGGAACAATACCGTTATGGGGAGTGTACACAGACATTAGTCCAGCTTCGGTACTGACAGTTGGAGGCTTAGTGTCAGTATACTGTTGGTCGGTTAGTGATCACTGCTCAGTGCAGGTACTGATTTCTGGTTTAAAACAGGCATGTTGAGGTATTGGTGATTGGGTCGATGTCATTACAAACATTATGAAAATATTAATTCTAAATACATGGTGGGTAAAGCAATTAAAATTAAATTCGTAATGGCGTCAATTCGGTTTAGTATCGCGGAATTGTCAAAATGAATTATATGAGAATTTGTTGATTTAAAAAGCCAAATTATAATGAAAAACGGTTAATTTCCGAGGGTTGTCCATGTGAGAAAAACTAAAAACTTAAAAAGTGAGTTCACAATGATAAAAAGGTTTTGCATAAGTCTGTCAACAGAAAAGTTCCTTTTATAAGATGTTATAAATTTGACGTCATATAATAAGCTAAAGCTTCAACTATAAGAATGTCGGGCTCAAACTGTATAAACTGTATAGAACCAAAAGTTATTACGCGTACGTTTGTTTCGACGGTGTGAAACGTCAAGGAAACAAATAATTACTCGAGAACTAATGAAAGGAAGCTCCTTTTTATTGACTTAGACCGATTTCAAGGATGAATTACGAATACATAGGTTTTGTTTTTATTTACGGATCGGGATAGTACAAAGCCTACAGGCTACACAAAGACATCTGCATGTTCACAGTTTGCCATCCAACAAAAATGGCGGATTATTTTTAACTCAAATATATGAGAGACTGAGAGTGTGTGTGATGGTGTTGTGAGGTAGACGCCCTCAGCCGGAAAAGGCTTTTGAAGTGGATTTTAATGAGAAAAATTCTGCATACAGCTTAATTTGTTATAATTTCATTCCTAGCTGTTTCCTTTGTGTCGCATTAGAGCATTAGTGAATCTTAATGGAAAAATGGGCAACATTTATTTACTCTAAAATCAAGATTTTAATCAAAATTACATAATTGCTAAAAGGAAATAGTGTGAGCACTTTCAAGTTTTAAGAAAGCCAGCCAGCGACAAACAGCTTAGCAACTTTACTGCCAATATGTTTGCAGACAGGAAACAAGAAATAAAATCAGAAGCTGATACAGTCGCATCATACGATACATCTCAACAATTGAACAATTATAAAACAATGTAAATCTAAATCGACTGGCGAGGAATTAGCGACTGAAAATGAACTGTTCAAGAAGAAGAAGCGGAGATAAAAATTAGCACGGCTAGTTAACTAAATTGTATTTTTACTGTCTTCTAATATTATGCTATCCAGTTTACTGACCATAATAAGGTGTGATGTATATAGCAAGTTTTTATGGAAGCAATGCGAATACGGTAAATCATGGCAATCCATGCATTGAACTAATTTAATTGTTAAAGTAATCGCCAACGATGAGGCTTAACATTCTCATTTTTATGAATTTCTTCTTTAATTGATCAAAATGGAACCATAAATATTAAATTGGATTGATTTCGAATTTTGAACCTCGTTCAACAACACAAAATTGTAAATTCAATAAACAGACAATATACCTGTTTTTGAAAATGCGTGTCATGGAATGCATTATTGCGTCATACTCATACAATTTATATGGTTTCAGTGGACATACAAAATAGAAATGTATACATGATAAACATTTTGCTGAACAATAGCGTCACATGTATTCATGTAATAACGATCATATTGCACCGATAACGTTTTATTACAAGCACAGCTCATTAAAAATTGCAGATATTAGCTGCTTCAGTGTTTCACGGAACTGCAACATTTTACTCAAAATGGCTTGGGTGATTTTCTGATTCCTTTTATCATACTGTGCGAGAAAAGATAATATCTGGATCTTCATAAATGTTGTCCTCTTCAGTGTAGCTAACACCACTTTCATTAGATCCTGGCACTGACAAAGGCTGTCTCAGTGGAAGAGAGGTTCCTGCATTATCTGTGACTGTTCTAGAATTAGTTTCATCTACATAGCCGGTTTCATCTTGCAGAGGTCCATTTCGGGTTCGACTATTAACTGATAAACTCTGGGATATGTTAGTTGAGCTTGTCGCATCTAAGATGTCCGCATGTGTCATTGCAACGGAAAAAGACGTGGTGGGATCATGGGAATAGAGGTGAGGAGAGCCTGGGGAAGTAGATGGTCCTCCTCTTCTTTCTCCTTCTTCTTCTCCTCTTCTGCAAGCTCTATCTATATCTTGAACTTGTGCAAGTATATCCTCGTACCTATGTAAAAATGGCACGTGTTAATAAACGCAGATTGACTCTATATGCACGCAATATAAGTAGATTCTGATATAAATGGCAAATAATTAGATTATAAGTTTTACTGAACTACTTTAAGGATAAAATGTACTATAACAAATGCAACATAATTTCATACTTAGGAGGAGGTGTATTTTCCTTGTAAGCAGGGAGTTGGTCGAAGTTGTCAAAGTCGTTAGGCTGTTGAACTTCGCCACTAGTTCTCGTGAGACTGACTAGTGAAAATCCCGTCCCTCTACTTTCGTTATTTATTTGATTACCCTGGTTTTATAATAATAAATAAGAACTATGAATTATCCATGTAACAAGAAAAACGGGATGCAAGCAAGCTGTAGTGTACATGTTTGGAGTATTGCCAGATTCATTGCTTTATTGTAATAATCAAGGTATTTTAATTTCCAGAATAATTGCATAAATTATCCGTAAATGTTTTTGTGCCCGGAAAACATTTAAAAGAAAAAACCCTTTTCGTACCGCCTCAAAAAATGTGTTTAGTCCCAAAAGTTGGCAAAATAAGTAGTTCAATTGCGCAAAATTCGATAATATTACCAGAGGTCCAGAGTGCCACTCAAGGGGCTAATGAAGTCGACAGGTGCATTTCCATTTGCACTACTTCACATTGGAAAGCAATTAGGAAAGAAATTTCAGTATTACCTCACTAAGATTCAGCCCAGCTACGGTAATCACTGAGGTATGCGATGTGTGTATTGACAGCTACAGCTTCTTGACACTGCCACCATGGGCATGAGTGTCAATTCAAAATCTGCACATATTTCTTGCCCCCGAAAAAATAGTGACACCTGCTCAAAAAGCAGGTGCCGACCGATTTCGACAAAGCAGAGATGCTATAGCACTAGCAGCGGCAAACAGAAAAAAATGACAACTCAGACGGGGCTGATTTTGAGCTTGTTGATCCGGATTATGTTAAAGGAGAGGCCGACATGGACGTGGAAGACGAACAAGTTGAGTCCGCGGGAGAAGTTAACAAAACAGGAATGCAGGGCAAGGATCAACCTGACGGATTACAAACGGACAAGTCTAATAGAGAAGATGAACGAAAAACCGAGTACGAGGGAACTGAGATTAAATCGATACAAGATTTGGCCAATGATAATAGAAACACAGTCACACCAGCGAAAGATGATGAAGACTCTGCTGATTCTTCTGGAAAAGAAGCTGAAATCAAACTAAGACTGGTAAAAACATGTGTTAAAGTTGAAAAAAGCCAGGTCCTCAAAAAAGCGACTAATCTGACGACTAATAGTAACGACAAAAAAACAATAAAAATCCGTTTCTGAGGAGCAGAGAAGATATAGCACTGAAGAACCTTACGAAAAAAGGTAAAGGAACCTTACGAAAAAAGGTAAAGGGGATTTATCTCAACCTGGTAATAGTAATACTGAGGATGAAAGTAAAAAGATTTCTTTCGGGAGTGCTATGTGGCAAAATCGTCAGCAGCAACAACGGAACTTTTGCAGAAAACTGTCTTAAAGCCTAAGACCTTTCTGAAAATCCTGAAAGGTCTTCCTTCGAAAGTACAACTGAGCTACTCGGACTCATTCAAGCGGTGAAAGATGGAACAACAAAATCTCCCAAAGCTCCCTTATCTCTCTCTAATGGTTATAGTAAGCTTTCGAACGCTGGTGTGGAAGATGAATTACAACGTATGGCCATTCAAGTGCCCAAATCCACCAAAGCTAAGCTGATAGGATGAAGTTTGTTGAAGAATACCTCCTCGGCATTCAGCATGGTGAACTAGAACACCTTCGACTTCAATCTTCATCGACTGTTCCTACTAGTACTGTACTAGGACACAAACTCTAAACAAGAGTGTCAATCATAAGCATACCCCCACTTCTACCAGATTACCAGTCAGACACAACGAGTGATGAGGAAGAATGGTCTGATCATTGTCAGCACGACGTCGAACTCGAATGTGCTGCATTGAAAAAGCCTAAAAAAGAAACAAAACCAAAGGAAAGGTGTTCGGTTGCGGTTAGCATTAGACATATGCTACTATACAAGGGTGGATCTAGTCCTAAAAAGGCGAAAAATCTCGAAAGAAAGAAGACAAATCAACAGCATCCAATAAAGCCAGATGCAATGAGCAAGACGAGGTGGAAAACCTATCAACCGCACTTAACATATGCTTTAAGCAAAGTTCGTCGAGCAGGTAGAAGAACACAAGAAAGCGATGGAATCTCTGTCCCGATCAAGCATTTAATAGCATTTCTCGCGGAAACAAGATTAAAATGCTGGATAAATATGTACGGATACATCTTATCTTACTAGAACTAGAAGCACTGTCGGCCCGACAACCAACAGTTGTCACTCTCATGTCAACATCCAAACACAGAGTAAAGAAAGATTCTGGGTTTTGAGGCAGCAGCCTTCTGATTGCTATAGCTAAGGCCCTAAGGGTGAACCAACCATGAGCTAGCCGGCTGTTATCACTTGTCGACTTAACGAATTTTACGATTTATCATGCACTAAAGCAACTAAAAGTATAAAAGAATATTTTCAATTTCTCTCCTTGTTATTAGATAAAGTGATGTTCTACTCACTTAAGTGTTCTTTAACTTTATCTTACTTAATTTGTACTTACTTTGCTTTTCGATCGAACTTTTTTCTGTCTTTCTCTTTTGACAAAATAATTCAATAAGCTCTGTTTACTAACCCGGGTGTTCCTCATTCGGACATGTCTGATGTGTGCACAAAGTGCTACTATCGACACCACTATCGCAAGGAATACCACTGCCAAGATGTACATCAAATCGTCAATCTTTTGGACATTCTGTTCTAGAACAAGTGAAATGTGTTGCTATTGTAATCAAACCATGAAATAGTTGTTTAAACGTCTGTTCAATCCATTCAGATTATGGAATTTTTCAAACTCCAATTATTTTATACACACGTTTACCTTTTAAACAACAAGTTTTTCTACCGAAGTTGTTAGTGCAACATTCCTCGCTTTTATCGTCACAACAGCTGAAGTATTCGGTTATGTAAAATTGTAACACTTTTACGTCTGAATGATGATCAGATGATCGATCTCAAAAATGATCGACCGGGGGCTGCGTAGACCCAACAGAGTCCTTAGCAGAGCGTCTGCAAACTCAAGGATGCTCGCCCCATGGCTGGGCAGTGGGCAGCACAGAGATTCGAACCCGGGATCTCCCGAATGGAAGTCCGATGCTCTAAGCTCTGCGCCACACAGCCACATGGTAAGTGATCAATGATTGTGAAGTTACGACCAACAATTTCAACTCACAGAAAGTTAGAGGCATCCTGTACGCAGCACGATTTGCCGAACCCACAACATCCCATAGAGTCCCCCGTGAACTGAGCGTTACAGCACGTGCTTGATACGTTACAACATCCGTGTCCGGGACAACATCTCTCACTCGTCTGGCAGAACTTGTAGCGGCCCCTGGAGGAATGTAGATTACAGCTGTCATGGCAAGTTTGTAAAACTAAGCATTCTTTGCCTTAGTTTATAACTAAAAGATTGAATTCCCAGAATTTACGATTTAAATCAATTCAAAATGCTCTTGCGATTACCAATTTTCTTTAGATTCACAGTAAGTATTAGCCACAATTTCGAATGAAGCAAATAGAATCAATAATGACATTCCAAGTTTTAAGGTGACCGTCATTCCAGAAGTAGTATTAAGGGAAATTAGTATGAAAATGCTACTAGGTCTTTATCTTATCTGAATTCTCAAAACAATGACAAAATCCAAAACATATGAAGCCAAAATTCAAGTTAAATTCACTATATGCTTACACGTGTATCCATAGGCGATTAACTGTCGTCCATTAGACAAATCATCAATAAATGTTAGCCAACAACTTTTCCGTATATTATTTCAATAAAAGTCTTGTTGACTTTCAGTTGCAGTTGAAGAATTGCATCCCTGCTTATTAAGGTAACGGGGAAGGACAATATTAAAAACTCAATGAATTACTGATTTTTGAGTCGTTCTTTTCAAATTTCAGATGGTGCAGCATTGCCCAAAATTTCGTGCCTTGGGCAGTCAAAATAAGTCTAGTTATAGCAGTTAACTGCTGTAAGAGTACTGGCGCGACTTTTTAATTTTGGTGGCAAGGCAGCCAAGTTCTATTATAGTCTTGGTCGCAAACCGAATCGATGGGATGTTAAGATCGTTGCTGGTTTGTTCTCCGGGTATGGAAGGTCCTTTGGTTTTAAAAGTCTTTCTACTGCTCATTTTCAAACCAGTATAATAAGCATCTCTAGACAGGAGGTCTGTTGATTCTTGTGGACAATCCTCCAATCCATCTAGAACTGCTATATCATCTGCATAGTCAGTGTCACTCAGTGTCCATAACCACCTCCTCTTCTACCTTCTCAGTTGCAACATGCAGAGACAAACCCCTAAAAGTTATTTTTTAATCTTTCTCCATTTTTTATCGGTGGACCCTGTATGTCCTCTTGACCATGACCTGTTCCACTACCATCATCATCATGCAACGGCAAACCACCTAGCAAGTCCCCCTCATGTCTCACAAATTCCTGTTGAAGCAGTCGAAAGCAAACTTAAAATCTACAAAGTTAACGTATGAGGGAAGATTGAACCCATTTATACATTGTCGTATGATAGTCCTTAATGAGAAAAACTGATATCATCACATTACCTTAAGTCTACTGAGAACAACCATCTGGACCTGGGCATATGGAAGAGTTGCGAGGTTGTGGAACGAAGTGTTATATGCTCCGGTTGTACGAACATCCACTGGTATCCCCCTTTTTAGGATTGACAGTGATAATTCCCTTCAGCCAATCCTCTGGTACTCTTTAAAACTCCCATGATCTCTTCAAAAAGTTTCAGCAGTGGGTCAAAAAGACCTAAGGCTAAAGCTGATCATATAAATCATATAATTGAATCCTGTCAACCCCAGGACTTAAGTAATTCTGCAGCAATTACACTGAGCAGATTTCTTTTTTAAAGCTAGAACGTCATCTGCAGGTCTATACGGTCCACAGATATTGTTTATTGGTTGAGGAGGATCGCGCAAAATGGACTGTGATCCAACGCTCCCCGATCTGCTTCTGTATTTTAGCAATTATAGATTCTCCCTGACTCCCTTGGAATCACGAATTGCAACTTTACGTCCAGAGAAGAGTAGGAAAGATGATAACCGAGGTATCTTCTTTCTTTCTTGATTGGACTTACAATTTACATGAGTGTAACATATTAATGACAAATAATCAAGCTGATTTCAGTTGCGAAGGTCCTTCATACCAGTTATTTTGGAGATGAACATTCTTGAAGACAGCACTATTTTCTACTAAGGTTGGAACCAGGTAGTGAAATCCAGTAGTACAATGTTATTGTCAACGTGTGGTGATGACGCTAAAAACCTATAATCCATAATCATTGATGCCTCTTTCGAGGGTTGCAAGCAATAATAACAGGAAATGTGATGACCCGGAAATAGTTTTGGAGACTGAGTTTCAGGGTAATATGAGTGTTTTGCGTTGAAGACATGGTTCTGATAACATAGACCAACGACGGGAAAGTTGGTGCGAGACTGTGTATAGCACAATTGTTGCTTCTGAACTTGTCTTTATGAACTGCCACATTCTTATGTCATGATGATCAAACTTATTTACAGGTTAACACTTATTTATAATCATCGGGGAAGATCTATGTCGATTAAATACAATATCACGAGCTTCGTTATAGTTCGAACTGTGCGATGACGATCGAGATACAATTTTCAGCACTTAAAGTAAATGAATTTTGGCCTCACTCAACGTTTGCTTTTGCAACAAATACAGATCGTCTGGGAGTAACGCTTGAAACATGCTAAAATCTTAATGGCCCCTGCTGCCTGTTAAAAGAACCAGACAAGTCTCATAACAGCCTTTCTAAATCCATTTTTGTTCGACTCAATTTCATTTTGTTCACCGAGCAATTTAGTCCAGGATGAGGCGTTTTCTGCTTATAATTTTACTGTTGACGATAATCCTATTTTTAGTAGGTATGGTTTTTGTTTTTAATATTTTCAAACTATAGAGCAGGTTTCGTTGAATGAAAGGACCTAGCCATGATTTATGAAATCAATCCGCAGAGTCACTGGGAAATTTGTAATAGGCCTATCATAATTATATCATAGTATAACAGTGCTTACTTTTTATTCCAAAATCAAACTTTCATCCCTTTTGCACTGTAACACAATTAAAACAATTACAGAGTCGAAGAAGAATAAAAACAAGAACAAAGATGAAGATTCAAATGCAGATGAGCAAAGTGAAGGGAAAAAGAAGGGGAAGAACAAAAACAAAAATGAGGATTCAGATAAGGGAAAAAACAAAGGTAAAAATAAAGACAAAGGCAAGAATAAAAACAAAGGCAAGAATAAAGACAAAGGCAAGAATAAAGATAAAAACGAAGGTAAATTTCTATCCAAGCATTGATATCGTTCTCGTAGGACAATAATTTTGAATCTTATGGCGCTATGCGAACAATTATTCAGAAGTCAGCATTTATGCAGCACCAGCCCATAATATGCCTGATAACTTATACATGCAGGATTTTAATAGTTTGTTTGACGTCGTTTGATGTTTTTACTCCTCCAGGTAAAAAGTGCAAGGGGAAAGGAAAAAAGAAGAAGTGCGTGGAAGAAGCTGAGGCGGTAAGTAACCTTTCTTCTAAAGAAGAAAAATCGTGCCGAAAAGACGAGGAGGATCTTGCAGTGTGCATAGCTGACGGCTCATACAGACTAGACTTGGAAGAGTATTCTTTTAGGGAGGAAATGATCGAAGTTCTCCTCGAATCTAAAGAATATGAGAATATGGTCGAAGAAGCGATCGAAAAAATACGGGAAGACACTATCAATGATTATCTGTCATCAGACGACTACGAAGATCACGTCAGAGAAGTTACAGAGAAGTTCAATAAGACGGATGAAGCTAAAGAGCTTGTCCAGCAGTTTATAGACGAGACCATCGACAATGAAACTCACATTTTGGAAGCAAAACTTGTCGCAGATACTAATAATATAAAGGACGATGAATTTGAAGTTTTCGATTTGCTGGGGAAGTTTGCTGCAAAGCTCCTTGAAATTTCTATCGAGGAAAAGGGGCTGTATCGAATAGAAATCTTGGAAGACTATAGCAACCCTACCACTGCCCCATCCCCGACCCCGAAAAACTGGGTATCAAGTGAGCCTGGAGATTGGGTATCGGGGAAATATGATTCTTGGATAATAGACATCGATTATGATTCAAATGATGGCTTCATTGCAGATGCGATAAGTGATGGTTTTATGAATGGGGGCTATCACGGTTGGAACGATCCCAACCCCGGGAGGTTCAGAGACAGCAACGAGGGACATAGCTTTACATTTCAACCCATCAACAAGGGTTATGTTTTGAAGTCAATCGACAGTGATGATATCGATTCATGGACAAGTGTCTATGATTACAACTATAATTATGACTACTACGATTCCTCCGGTAACTACGATTCTTCAAACGTCTACGATTATGGATTTAACTACTACGATTCTCCCAGCTACTACGATTCCGGACCTAACTACTACGATTCTCCAAGCAACTTTGATTCTGGACCTAACTACTACGATTCTCCCAGCTTCTACGATTCTCCCAGCTACTACGATT
Source organism: Mnemiopsis leidyi (assembly GCA_000226015.1). NCBI lineage: Eukaryota > Metazoa > Ctenophora > Tentaculata > Lobata > Bolinopsidae > Mnemiopsis > Mnemiopsis leidyi. The sequence continues at coordinate 92,792 of JH154868.1, read as the reverse complement.
CTCCAAGCTACTACGATTCTGGACCTAACTACTACGATTCTCCAAGCTACTACGATTCTGGACCTAACTACTACGATTCTCCAAGCAACTTTGATTCTGGACCTAACTACTACGATTCTCCAAGCAACTTTGATTCTGGACCTAACTACTACGATTCTCCAAGCTACTACGATTCTGGACCTAACTACTACGATTCTCCAAGCTACTACGATCCTGGACCTAACTACTACGATTCTCCAAGCTACTTTGATTCTGGATCTTATGATTACTACGATGATTCGGGGTCTTATAACAGTGATAACTTTGAAAACGCCTACTTTGCTCCTATTGAGATAGGTTATGTTGAAGGATATGAATCCTCAAAATCTTTGAGCAGTTGGGACGATTGGGGTAATGTCAATGAAGACGGATTCATTCTTGACTCTTATGATCATAATGAACTGAACAACAATCCCTATTTTAAATCATCGGACGAGCTGACCAAGTTAAGTCAGTGGAGCGAGGACAGTTTTGTAAATAGTGAATACGATGAATTGTCTTTCGAGGCTGATAGCAGTCATGCAGTTGAAGTCGATGATCTAACGCTAAAAAATGGGAAACTCAAACTTTTGCGTGGTGGACTTAATCTGTAATCTAAGAATCTTTGGCTTTTATATCTTTTCAAGATAAGAAAATGGTCGTTCATCGTCAATGACTACATTTTGCCTGGGTCTGGTGGATGGATGGGCCTAAGATGAGAAGCACGTATGGTACGTGCTTTTAAATTAGCTGTACGGTGCGTACTTTTAAACTTGAAAACAATGTTCCGTAAACTTAAAGGGCGTGTATACACGCCCTTTAAGTTTACGGAACATTGTATGGCACGTACTTGTAAAAAATAGCTGTACAGTACAGCAGTACGTACTTAAAGCCCATGGTACCATACGTACGTCTCATCATAGGGATGGACTACTCGAGTATTCGGGGTAGAAACCGACCATCAAACTGTATGTTTTATATTATACTGCATAGACTAATAGTAAGCTTAGGGTTTGACTATGCCAATGAAGCATCCCTATTTTGATGAAGACAAGAGGAAATGATTACGATAATTTTCTGCAGTCATCCGCTTTTTAAGCGGCATTTGTTACAGACAAACAGAGCTTAAAAACTTACATTGATGGTTTAACGTGACCTATAGTGTCACCTAGTGTGAGGAATTCGGATGTGTACCCAACGAATGTATCAATTTTCAGCGATTAGATAGTCATAACCATAGTACGCCTACTCTTAGTATTAATTTGCAACTGCAGGAGAATTATAATAAATCATAGTCCAATAAATGATGTGATACATTCAACTAGCAGTGAGTATGCTAGTCCCTACTCTTAGATGAGGAACATATAACAAAACTAAACACCATAACTGGAACCTAAAACCTGAAGCCTAAAAACTAAAACTCAAACTCAAAAAATGAAAATAATCCGAAACCCTTTGCACCTCAAGTTGAGGTCCTCAACTCTCAAGTCAATGGTCTGGCTTAAAGTAAAATCCAAAAGTTGGAAAATCAAACAGCGGACGCAGTGTTCTCATTCTTTCAATAACACCATGTTCATCTACTTCCAATGTACGAGGACTGCCGACTGCTGTTGAAAATGATGAATATTTTATAAGAGTAAGACTAGGATCAAAATTCTCACATCGTCATGAATTGTGGAACTCGACCAAATGCCTTGAAACCTGAATCCATCATCAGATGAGGAACATGTGTGTGGATGAGGGATCTGATAGAGTTTGTGAAAATGTGCCCGATTTATTTATTCACTGATCTGGCGCCAAGGGTTTGTACTGTCCTTCCTGCATGTAGCACTTATTGCCTGACAGTTGACATTTAGGTACACTGTTGATTTAGTTCCACAGTCACTGCATTATCATGTCTGAAGATATAAGATTGCTTGTACCACGGTGGCTACTTCCGCGTGGTCTTGTGGGTGTTAGAGTAAGGTCATCACCCATCGGCAAACTGCTTTGCTTTGACCAATTTTTTTTCAGCGATGTTCCCGTTTTCCTTACAAACTTGAAAATTGGCTTCTGGCGACCTGGCGTGCAGTTGACGTTAAATTTTAAAATTGTGGAACACAAGATGTCGTGGAACTGGATGTTTCCTATCAACTCCGGGCTCTGCTTATGGCCAGTTCCGATCTTTCCACCGATTCTACCAGGTCTCGGTCACTGCTGAAAGTAGAAATAACACGAACGGCAGGTTCTGGGGACTTCGCAACTATAGGGCGTTGCTGTTAGAGGTTTGCAATGGGGTGAGGACTAAGTCGTCTCAAACTGTTTTACCTTTTCACCGATGTAATTATGTGGCTATTGTTCATCCCTTTCTCTCCAGCCAGCACCCTACAATTGGAATAGATCAAGATCTTGTTTGTGACAAGCTTCTTATTAAGTCTTAAGTCGATCATACCCTCTTAGGGGTTGGGTACATAACCCATTCCTTTCTCCGGTAAAGGCAGAGCCCCAGGGGGAATGTCTTCGTCTACCAGCACCAGAACACTACTTGTATCAAGTTCTCTTTTGGCGTAACATTCGGTCCTCCCGTCTATCCGGAGTAGCCGCTTCTTGTGGTTGCAATGTTCCCATTTGGTTTTGTTTTGGGTTTTGTAAAATTCAAGTTTGTTGTAGTGGGATTTCAAATTCGTGTTTCCCGTAGACGACGGTGACTGACAGTGACTGTCCAAAAGAGGAAAGGTCTTATATGCAGGGACGTGAGCCGTATCGACGGCAAGCAGAGGGAGCAATCCGAGAATTGATCAGCTGTTAATGGTACTACTACCTTAGTCCTAGTATATATACCAAACTATTGAAAAAGCATCGTTTACGATATAACTTCCTTCTCCAAATTCATCGGCGGACGCAACAGCTACTCTACTCTGATGGATACTAATACACACGGAAAAAATTCAAGATACTCTAGCTACTCTACTCCGCTTGACGTTGCCGGAAGAATATCCCTCCCATCAAGTGCCCTTGCCATGTCTACCTTCAGCTGCAGGACAACGCCTTGACCTTTGGTTCTAATCCATACATCCACCCTGCAGACCAGTATTTTCACGTAAAATTTGACGACGAATAAGAATTTATTAGTTTAAAAGTCGAAAAAATATCACGTGACCCTCTTATGTGACCCATTATTCTGGAGCTAGAACAAAAAAGTTAGACCAGCATTTAGACGTGAAATAACACGAAATCTTAAAACCACGTGTCTTTTCTTGCAGGAGGCACGCATAACGTTTCATAACAAACATTTTGAATAATTTGTCTAAATCTAATGAGTCATTCTCTAATCTCCAATATAGTCGAGAAATTTCGAACCTAAAATTTGATTTCAACGAATACAATATTATACACCTTGCCAGAAGTTCTCAGGTCATATCTTGGAGGTGATTTTCAATTCTGATGTATCGTCTACGTCACTATAATTTGTTGTTACTGGCATAAATGGGTCGGGAATGTTAGGATAACTTCAAGGTTCTATTGACAGGTTCTTGACAGGTTCTTATATGTCCGTCAGCCGTCGACAAGATCAGGCTTGGTTGATGTGTGTATCAGTTTAATGGACTTTTCTTATATAGCTTGTTACTTGACATTTTGCCTTTAAATTATTCCAACAATTTTCCTTCATGTTATAATCACAACTGCTGTTAAATTGTATACCTGTAGTAATATGTATGCATGTACCCTTTATTCTTAGTTCATTTACTTGCTTTTTGCATCATATCTGCATATCTCATGTCTGTTAACTTTCAACTGTTACTAACATTGATACAGCAAACAGTGTAGAACTCGCAACGTAGTTGTGGTCACTCACAGTTATCCCACCAGCCGACGAGGAAGTAGCGATGTGATTCCTTAAAAACACACCTGCTGCTGCTGTATCGACATGTGATGGATAATGGAGCTATTCAGGATGCTAACATTGGTCACGTGGTAAGGGTACCGCAGTCACGTGATATTGTTGATCTACCGTGAGACAACCACGGGCTGCACAGAGGGACACGTGATCGTTCGATATTGCGTCTTGCCAAAACATATAAGTAATGCCTGGTTGGCCGGGTGTTATTTTGATAAACTTGTGTCTAAGTATTTGTTAAGTTTGCTGTTGTAGCATTTTTCCTGTAAGCCTGCAAGCACCAAGACACCAAGTTAACACTATCAGATCATCAGACTTTACATTTTCTAAAATACTTTATTACATAAAGGAATATAGATAGTGATAATGTGATACTCATATATCTTACGTGCTGCACCTTAGCTGTTCATGAAGCATCAGTCTTTTCTTTCGTTACTGTTCATGCAGCATCAGTCTTTTCTTCCGATACTGTTCATGCAGCATCAGTCTTTTCTTTCGTTACTGTTCATGCAGCATCATGAGTCTTTTCTTTCATTACAGCAATGCGTCATACTCATACTGCACTCATACTGTACTACAGCAATATCCGCACGACAATCAGTGTAGTGCATGGTAATGGAATACAAGTAATTAACACACTTACAGATAATATCCTATCTTCAAACTGTGAATATCAAAAATGTTCAGAATGAGTATCAGCAACACATTCGTGTTGAATAGTATTATCACGACCGACTTGTTTGACTTTGTCCCACTTAAAGCGCGTAAATTTTTCCCAAATAGTTCTTTATAAAGGAAGGAGTTCTAATTTGAGGCTGCATTAATTCAAACTCTTAGTCCTACAGTTGAATATTGCATGAAACTGCTGTCATCCAGTTATACAAATTAAGCTTATTTTGAGGTAGTTATTGACCTTTTAAATGTATGTGCCTCTTTGCTTTACTTAAATTCTCAATTTTACAATTTTTTTCAAAAGCTTTAAAATGGGAAGTTGGAAACAACCCCTCTATGGCTGCTTCAGCGACATCGGAGGCTGTAAGTAAAATTCTTTAATTCCCCCGAAAAACTTCTTACCCGAAACTCGATCAACCATTATATGAGCATCATCTGGTTATCGACGATTTTTCATCAACTTTTTCTTGAGTGTGTTATAAAAGCACCGCATGAATAGTAATGAATCTGACCTTCAAAACTCCAAGAAAACTGAAATAGACTCATTGAATTTACTATTTAGGTCTGGTGACGTACATTGCACCGTGCTGGACATCAGGAAAGTTAGCTGAGTCGGTGGGAGAAGACTGCCTCATTCAGGGAATCCTTTCCGTCTGCCCTATTGTATATGGCTACTTCAGGTTGGATACTATAATAATGGCTACCAAAAGTTACTAATGGTTACTATAGGGTTACTAATAGTAATACTATGGTTACTATGTTTCTATATGGTAACTTCTTGCTTGACAGCTAATTGATATCAAAATTACTATCTGATTTGACGCTTATTTTTTCGTGGCAATGATGGCAATAATATGTAGTATGTTTTACCTGAGTTCTTATATATTGATATAAGCTTTCCCCTTGAAAAGTACTATCAATTAATTGTTGATAATTTGTACATCATGTCATCATGTAATCAGTATATCATTGTTGATCGATCGATCAAGTGTGCTCATGAGGTTTGTGTGCTCATGTACTTTGAAGAACAAACTTAACCCACTCAATTCCAATTTTCTCCATTTCAGAGCACAAATCAGGCAGAAAGTAGCTAAAAAGAATGGTATTGATGAGAGTTTCCTTATTTCTTTTCTCATCTCCTGCTGTATTCCCCTTTGCGGAGTTATGCAGGAAGTGTCTGAGCAAGGTGTCCAGATTATGCCCAGATCTTAGTCATATATTTTGGGGATGATTGCAGATCAAGGTCATTTCATTCCTAACATTTATATTTTATAATGATCAATTTACTTTATTCCTAATAAAATAAATTCAGCGTTAATGAATTTATATTCTTGATTCGTTATTTCTATTTGCCGATTGTAAGTTTCAATTTCATGGATGAGTTTAACTTATCATGTCAACAGCAATGATTCAATTCAATTTGTTGTAGAGAAAATTATTTTATGGAGTATGATTTGTATTTGAAAGAAAAACCAGATTCTTCAAAAAAATATATGCGAATGTATAATATCTTCGGCATCCCCTTTTTTGGACTTCAGACTTAATAAGCTCGATCGATTCATCCCCTGCAAGCATAATTCTTATTAACATGAGAAATGAGAATCTAAGTATGGTAAGTACCATGAGTATGATAAGTACCTAGCATGAGTGATCTTATTTGGATACTAGAAAAAAAGAAAAAAGATGGAACATTAGAAGAAATACAATGTCAATCTACTAACGTTCTGGGTATGGAATCTTCTCCAGATTCCGCCTCCTTTTCGGATTCCACAATGATGTACTCACTGCCCGTCCGCGCCGCATCTTCTGCTCTGACACAATTATCTCTCATGTCACCCGGCTCCGCATCGGCTGGTAGCTGCACTCTGGGGACTGACGAAGAGTCTACACTCTGGTCCTCCACGGCATTACCATCTCGTTCGTAATAGATCTGAATATTGTAATTTAAGGGGTAGACATTGAGGGGTAGATGTTGAGGGGTAGACGTTGAGGGGTAGACGTTGAGGGGTAGACGTTGAGGGGTAGACGTTGAGAGGGGTAGACGTTGAGGGGTAGATGTTGAGGGGTAGATGTTTGAAGGGTAGATGTTGAAGGGTAGACGTTGAGGGGTAGACATTGAGGGGAACATTTTATCAAAGATGATTGGAGCAACAGCGGGTGGTTTTTAACAAGTGAAGCATTGCAATTTGAGGTTAGTGTGTGTTGTGTGCAATGCATTTATTTGTTAAATGAACCTTCAGGGCGGCTGGCCTTCTTATATTTATAAGATGTATTATCGAATCTGGAAAAACAAATCATTGTGGGGTATATAACTCACTCTAATACATTTCGGAACTGGACTGGTTACGCCGTTGTTGCAGGTTACTTCTTCATTGCCCTGCAGCCTGTCACAAGGAAATAAACACTAGTGGTACGGCGATAACATTTAAATTGTATTTCACTTAACTTTACTTTTTTACTTTTTACAATTTGTGGCAGGAATATGATTGTCGGATCATTCATCGCTGTTAACCTTTACATCTGGTTTAAATTAAAGAAGACATTAATGACCTAATTTTGAATAATTGAATTAAAACTAAAAGCACTATAATCAGCCATCTGTTAGCAAAAACAGAGAAACAGTAGCACTATATCTCACTCACACTTTGACGAAATCATATCCGTTTACAGTTCTAACTTTTAGCAGCGAGAGTCGGGTATCAACGCGAAAAACTCACACTATGTAATGGCACTATCCATATAAAGATCTGCGATATAGGCAGTATAGGCACAGCTCGATGAAGTACCGTTATGGTATACCTACCAGTATCCTCTATTGCAGTAGACAAACGTAGATTTCCCGTGCTCGATGACCTTTTTTTCGTTAATGTAGTAACCACCGCATGGCCTCAATGGTCGTTTACAGTTTTTCGTAGAGGCAACTGAACGTGATGCAATATTTAGAAATAGAAAAAATTAATTGATCCCTCATGCTTAGCGCTTTTTATGCTATTACCCTGCTTATGCTTTTTAAGCTATTACTATAGTGAAGTAAGTGTATCCAAATGCTTGGTCGAATCCAAAAAATCAAATGATTTTCATTATTTATTCACTTACTAGTCTATGAAATTTGCACTCTATATTTGCTTTCTAACTTACCAAAATTAGCTGAGGCACTGCAGAATGAATACGCCAACTCAAAGTTAACGGTCGTTCCAAAGTAGTTTCTGGGAGGACCCACGTCGAACCACTTAAACTCGTTCCTGGAATGGTAACATTGGTTACCATGGTTACTGTATTTAATGTGGTTTCTTCGGCTACTTCGGTAACTTCAGTTGGGTTGAAGAACTGAAGAATCTGTTGAGAATTACATTTTGTCATCATACCGTGGATTGTATAGGGTGTTGCTCCATCGACACATGGCTGTGTAGTCTTCTTTGCCGTATCCAAAACCGTCGTTCGGCTGGTCCCATCCCTTATCTGATGTGGATTTGTCATTAAGTGTGACCAGAGTCAGCTGAACAGCATAAGGCTATTTGTAGGTACTAGTAGCAGCAGTACTATCGAGTATCGATATAGAAATATTATATTACTACCATATACTATGAGTACTGTTTTAGATACTATAGTAGTACTATACTAGAATATAGTAGTACTATGCTATAACAGCTATCCTGCTGTTAAATCATTACCAGTTCTATGGTAAGCCCAGTTTGTATAAGTCACAGGTCGTCCATTCATCCACCGCCATATCCCCGAGCTCTTTTCATCGGTGAAACCTTCGGTAGTTTTTAATGGTTAGGCTTACTATATAAGTATATATGAACACTTGTTTATTTTCTTTGCTTAACTCCAACCATAGACATTGGGGTAAATATTATTTCTGTTAATCACATATGTATTAACAAAGCCTACCTCCATTTGCATTTATGAGTAGGCCTATTATAATCTATAGGTTCACATTAAAAAATGTAGCCTACATATCGACATTAAACATAAAGTTTAACTAAGCCTAACAATGCGTCAAATTCAATTTTAAATTGAACCTATAAAAGCACACTTGTCTCCAAGTCCTCTCATCAACATAACCTTTGCAGCAAGTGTATTGTCCAAATGAGATCTGAAAGGAGTGGGAAGAAACACAATTTAATTAACGATTGAAATAAAAGGAAAGTTGTGGTAACGACTATGGTAACGACTATGGTTGTGGTAACGACTATGGTTGTATAAAGTCCAGTGAACAGCAGTGACAGCAAGGCCGCCCCTGCAGCTGGCGTTACCTTGGCACATGAAGTTCGTAGAGCATGTTATCAACATAAAAGATTTCGGGGAGCTAGGGTGCAGGGCGAAAAAGGCAATCTCTTATATGGACACAAATTTTGCGGAAACCAATTCAGTGCTTTGCTTTTATAGTTTCAACTATGTATCGCTTTAAAAACATTTCCTTGTGATTACGATTTGATATCAATCTCTGTTAAAATTAATTTTCCTGAATCCTGCTAAATGCTTAATCCTAAGGCAATATGTATCAACAGTAATTCAAAGTGAGAAAGTGACTATATCGCTCGAAATTTTCACAGAAAGCCTGTTTGTGCTACCATGTTTTCTACTTGTCGTATCAAATAACTGTAAGCCACTCTAAAAATTCTTAATTTAATGGTGAATGTTCTTGACTATTTCAGATGAGATACCTTATTGTTGCAAGATTGCCTTTCGAGTATCTGCAATTAAGTCTGGCGTTTTCCAAGTGAAGGTTGTGTGGCACAAAATAGATCATCTCTGCAAAAGGGAGAGTTTGTTTATTTTTGTTATATTCCGGCAGATTTTCAGTCTTACTCTTATAACTACAGCTATCATAGTACGTATGTTGATGGATTAGACTGTTATTGCTTGTTGTTACCCTGTTCGTTGTTTTAAAGTTTTAAATAATTAAATATAATTGTAAATATAATTGTCGCAATTCTTTAGATTACAATCAATTGCCTTACCATCGACTTTCAGTTCGTCAGTTGGATCTTTGCAGTCTTTGTACCAAGTAGTTAAAGGCTCGTCACAAACAAACGCTTTGTACTGCCAAAAGAATGCTCCAAAGAAAAGTAATTCTCATTTATTTGGTTGATTTTTAAAAGTTATTACATATGAATGCGTTATTCAAACACTGACAGGAAAACGAAAGCTGTGAAATAGTGGGATCCCAAAATACCATATTTGTTTGAGGAATGAAATAGATAGAATAATTTTTCAAATTGGAAATAATTTGAATTTTCTAATCGAATAACCTCGTTGTTGTCGCATTGTACCACCACATAATCTCCAGCTTTGATTTGGTTAATGTCGTGTACGTTGTTGTATTGACCACCTACACTTGCCTGCAAAAAGAAAACTGAAAAAACGTGAAAGATAAAGCATTTAAAGGAAATTCATCGATATATTTCTGCGTTATAACTGCGCTGTCATCAGGATGCAGTGACACTCAATATTTCAATAAATGTGTTTTATTTGTAGTGTTGAAATAGGTTTCCATTAAATCCTTTGTTTTTCTCTCGAGTCAAAAAGAGAATAACAAAATCACTGTTGATACTCTATCGTTTGTATGAGTAAAATTTGCTAACTTCAAAGTCTGGCTGAGAATTACATTGGGCCGTACCTGGGCCGATAAGCATCTGGTGTAATTACTGCTTACCGTTCCAACATTTTTGGTGTCGCCATAGTAAGAATTGTAGTTGTTTGGCAGTTCCCAGTGGTCTGAAGGGGTTAATTTCAACAGTTAATCATAAGTTTTATAAAGTTTTTATAAAAAAGTTTTTGTAAATTTATAACTGTTAACAGTTCAATGAGAATGAGGTTAAATGCTGAGATTTATATGAGGCATGTTTGCCATCTTATCATCCGAATTACATCAGCTACAAAGAAATTACTTACTTAATTATCCGTAAAATTTATTTAACTTACCACTACCAGACCGTCTGATCTGACAACCTACCGGGAGAATTTTTACAGTGGCCATATGGACATCTTATCAAACTTCTATCATCTCTCTGGCAGCAGCTGGACTGATCACAGTAATGGTATCTCTGAAAGTTGAAAATAATTGCATATAATTAGGCGCTATAGCACTCGATCAATTTACAGGTTATGTGAACCTTTAGTGATGGGGTTCCCACTGGGTGACAACTTCTGTCGAAGGCCACCCTGCTAGTGCTGGTCAAAGTAACACCAGTTGAGCATGGAGTTTGCATTCGCTGCGGTGTAGCCCGTTGTTGGAACTGACTCAAGAAAAGCACCAAGA
>JH154868.1:61893-75876 GCA_000226015.1 Mnemiopsis leidyi | reverse complement strand
GAGGAGGAGGAGGAGGAGGAGGAGGTCTCGTCACTTAGTCACTGCCCAATAACAAGGAAAAAAAACCTAAATAGCAATCAGTCAATCACCCACGTTGACAAGATTATATAATCCGTTTACCGTTTTCGCCAGAGTACTAGTAAAGCCTGACGCGACGTCGCGTTGCGGCCCGTTTTCAAACTGCCCTTTTGGGTGGCTGAGCTGCGCCGCGCAGGGCTGCCTTGTCAGACGTTGCCTGACCTGCTGCCGCGAAGCGAAATTTAATTTTAATTTCAAAATTTAAAATGGGCCGCAACGCAAAACAAAAGCTGCCACTGCGCGGCATCGGGCTTGACAACGAATCGAGTAACATCGTCACCTCGACAACACGCACGTACTAGTCGAGGTGTTACACTCACCCGACTCGCAGCTTGCTGCTCTCCTGTTGTCTGACTTTGTCCGACCCTCATTCGAAATCGAAGCGCGGCGAATAGAATGACCGGAGGGTGCGCGCTGCTGTAAAAAAGGGCCCGGTAGAGAGAGCCGCGCGGCTGGCGGCGCCCGGTAAACCTTACCGGCGGTATAAGGTTTACCGGGTTCCGCGCGGCTCTCTCTACAACAAAGACTGATTGCCCATGCAAATTATAACAGCTGGCGTGTGCGTTCTTCCTAAATCATTGACAAGATTATATCCGTCTACCGTTCTATTTCTAACGTTCAGCTTTGAGTTTGAGCTGCAAGAGTCGGGTATCACCGTGACAACCTAAATCAGAGATTTTACCACAGATCTATTGTACAGGTAAGTATAGAGTGGAATGGATCTAGTAAAAACAAAACAAAATAATGGCCTCCCAGTCCCATTGGATAGCGGGGCAGACCACAGACAATGTCTGGCTATGAAGTCAGGAACCGCCAAAAATTCAAGTCACTTGATAGTTTTAGGACGAGAGCAGTAAAAGCCACCAATGTGCATCGAGTTTAAAGCTTGAGCTAGACTGAGACAAAGTAATACACGAACTTTGGTGAGGGCTAAAACAATCATCAATGCAATATGGCAAAGCAGCCAAAACAACAATATAAATAAACATCACTATAAATTTTCAATAGCAAGTCATCCTTTTCAATAGAGATCACCAGGGATGTTGGCAATACGTTGAAATTTATCCAACAATTCATCTAAACCAATCATCATCGGTGATCTCCTACGGAATAGAGGAGACAAAAAGTTAGTTTAATATTTCGGGACATGTTATTGTTATCATATCGCAGCTCCGTTAGGAGTTTCGATAAACAACTTGTATAAATATTTAGTACAAAAATACAAACCAATTAAAATATCTACCTAAAAGAAAAGATTTGGAATGCATGATTATCATTAACTACAAAGTTGATCGATCGATCAAATAGCTAAGAAATGATTGCTCGATAGTCGATACAGATAAAAAATAAGTCCTGATTACATTAGTAGAAACATGTTTTACTTCTTCAATGTTGTTTTTTATTTCGCAAAAATTAAATAACAGATATTTCGGGTGCACAGTGAAATTAACAGATATTTCTGGTACATGAAGTAGAATGACGGAATTCGGAAAATGTTTCATTTAAGAAATCACTTTTAAATTGAATTTCTGGTTCAAAGGTTGTTTCTGCCTTCTGGGGATATAACAAATCCTTTATAATTCCAAAAATATTCAGTAAATCCGACAAAAATCCAGTACGACAGCGTCTTTACGTTAAACTAACAAAAATCAAACTTCAAAATAAATAATACTCTCAAATATCTCGCATTTTTAAAACGACGAGGACGTCCCCGGTCTCGCACTACAACCTTCTAGAACGTTCTAGAACGTTGGAGTAATTGATATCATTCTTGCTCGTGAGATAAATGTGGTTTCTCCAAGATGTCCAGATAAACTTCAGTGCAGATTGGCACAAAATGTGCGCAGTGCGCAGATGATGCACTGCAGTGTGCTGGGTGTGCATGAAATGTGCACACAAGACGATTTATTAGCCCAGTACCCCGTACACTGACTCTCAATCTCACTGTACAAAATATACACGACTCTTTGGTATTCATAATTGGAACTGGCTTGTTCATCAATTAAACCTATCCAGTGCTTTGTCGCACGTGTATGCGCGGAGAGAAATCGCACGTGACATCACCACGTGACGTCATCAGTCGTCAGCTTCGCTCACGCCCCCGTTGAGGTTGTAGATGTTAACTGGTTGTGTGGTGTTGGCGGCCGCCTCACATCTCATGTACAATTCGGAACCCTGGAGAAGAGAATGTTGTTATTCAGAAAAGTATGAAGGGGGGCATGCAGCTCCAACCCCTTTACTTGGGAGCCCCCGTGATGCTGACATTCTTATAACTATAAGGATTAAGGAATGTCAGGTTGGGTCGTTCTAAAGTCTCGGCGTCTTTATTAAACGTTGAAGTAAAAGGCTGGAAAAAGGATAATTATCGTACAAAATGATAAGGGCCAAACGGCCTTTGTGTTAAAAAATGCGGATCGATTTAATTAGAACTCCAATTCAAAGATCATGATCACGTCACACAAATGCTTAAAAATTCTCCTTATTCATAAGTTATCAACAAAACCGGAGATAATCAATAACATTTAGTTCAAGTAAGAATAAAAGTTGCACACAGAGAAGTCTGACATGTAACTCACACTTTCTCACACTATAGGGAGCTCACTGAATTCGCTGTTCAGAACGCTCGAAGACTGGAAAAGTCAGAAATTTAAATTGGTGAACACGTTAGCAACAATTTTTTCATTTACAAATTTTTTTGGGGATTTAATACTACAACTGGTTTTAATAGTCCATATAGAACACTTGTGTGCTACAAAGTATGGTGTGTTACACTGTTACAGGGTATTGTAAATAAAAATGTTTACTTACAATGCTAGTATTATCGTCAGGTCTGTGATTGTTCTCTGCAGCTGCTATTGGAGGCTGGTTTTTAGCTCTGTTTGGGTTTAGAAACGCGCTGCTCTCCGGAGGCGATCTTGACATACCTGGGTATATATTTTTAGAATGTGTTGTCATGGTAACCGTGTTTTGTCATGGTTACTGCGTTGTCACGGTAACCGTGTTGTCATGGTAATCGTGTCGTCATGGTAATCGTGTTGTCATGGTTAATCGTGTTGTCATGGTTACTGCGTTCCAATTTTTTCGTGGTAACTGTGTAGTGTATTGTCATGGTGACCAAATGTATGTTTTTGGCGAAAATTAGAAACGTCATGGTTTCTATCTTGGAAAGAAGAATCAATTCAAGACTCTCAATCATATCGGAGTTTATCTTGTTAAATGGTGAAGATGAATCTGTTACTTTTTATGTCCTTATCACACTCATTTAAGGAATAATACGAATAGACTTATATCTAAGTACACATGGAATTATCCGTAAGTAATTATAAAACTATATGTAAGTAGATACTTATTGAATTGTATGTAAATTTACGTCTTAGACGATCGGACGATCCACATTACACAAGTACAATGATTGATTAGGAATTTACTGCACAGGTGCTTCAAGCTAGTTTTACAAGAAATCAACAGAATAAGACTAACAACTTAGTCACCACAAAGGAATTATACGAACATTTTAGTAGTTTTAAATGTGCTGTGTAGAGGAGAATGTGGGTAAGCAGAGAAGTGGATGAAGAATTTTAAATTAGATAAAATCAAAAGTAATAGCACATGCTACAGAAGAAATGTCTTATTGCTGAATCAAGTTAGATTTCAATCCCATCCCCGAGAATACGAAACTACTGGCAAAGAAAATTCCTTTAAATAGCTTGAATGTTTAATAAGCTGCAATGTAACACAAAAGAATTCCTGCCTCAAGTTAACCAGGGCTAGTGAAGGGTAATCTAACTTGATTTAGCAAGGGGTGATATAAGTACTGGGGTGGTCAGCGGTGGGTGCCGGGGGTTGCAACCCCAGTGGAGTATAGAGAAGAGGGGGTTGCACCCCTGCCCCTGTGGTCAAGCCTTCCTGTCATGGGCGTTTAAAAGCCAAATAGACGACCGCTGGAATTGAGCGTTCTCTTGGTCCCAAAGGCACTTCATAAAGAAGACTTGACCGCTCCTCCCGCCAGTACAGAACATCAACCCCGGGAGAGGGCAATGACGTCAAGATGACGTCATCACCACGTCTCCAGTCAGCGAATCAAGAAGGTTAGTTACCCATGCGTGCAACGTCCATAAGATCGTCCTCAAAATACCCACTGTTTCTGGGAGAGAAATCCTCTTCAAGATACTTCTCTACATCGGATCCTTCGTCGCTCTCCGAGCCTGATACTGACACATTGTCAGTACTGCCTCGTCCTGTGTAAGTAGTTGTAAGTACTTGGTAAGTACATGGTAAGTTTTAAATTTAGTTAATAAAATTAGTTGAAACCGATCAATTTTAAGCAACACTGTCAAGAGAAATTTGTGAGCCTTCCCACGAATGCCATCTATCTTTTGAGAAATAAACCGAGAAAAAACTGAGAGAAAACTGGGAGAAAACACTGATCTTTGAATTTCTGTTTCTCGGAGTATTCAAAAGTTAATTAAATTACCGTTTCCGAAATACCTTGAAGACAGGGCAATTCAATGCCAAAAATAGAATCTTAAGTTACAGAGGCGCGCAATAACACCTTAAAACGATTTCAGCGTTCAGAGTAAGTGCTGCCGTTCGGAACTGACGCCTCTAAGACCATTTCTAAAGACTCTAACAGACACTTACACTAGAAAACTCTAAGAACTCAAGTACACTTTAAGGGGCAGTTTCACAGAGTAAACATTCAACAAAAAAATCGAATATTTTCTATAGTCTTTTTTGAGATTTTTCTGTTTCAAAGCATTTGCCGCTGTAAACGGTAGAATAAGTCGACATTGCTCGCGGATATCAAGAGAGATGTATACTTTGTACAAAGGAGTAACATATCTACTATCTAGGTACAGAGGAGATACATATCTGTGTACAAAGAATATACTCATCTCTGTACAAAGAAGATACATTTCTCTGTACAAGGGATAAACACATCTATGTGCAAAGGAGATACATTTCTCTGTACAAAGAAGATACATATCCTTGTACAAGGAAGATACATTTCTCTGTACAAAGAAGATACATATCTATGTACAAAGAAGATACATATCGGTGTACAAAGAAGATACATATCTGTATGTATGTATATGTACTCTGTCTCACCTGAGTCCTTACCAAAGGAAGACAGAAGGGAAGTGTCAGATTCGCCACCTCCACGTGTTTTCTTTCTCAGTTGCTGCTCCCGCCACTCTTTGACCTGCATCGAGATATGGAGGTTATATTCAGACTAAGTATCGTGGTTATCGGGAATTACTGATTGAGTAACAAGTTACTTAAAGTGGGAAACTGCAAACAGTCATGTAACCATATTATCTTACCGTTACATTTCCGTATACTTTAGGTTTTACCGCGTTAGGATCATGCTCCTTAGCCTTAGGAGGAACTTTGGCTACCGGTATTTCACGACCTGCTGTTTAAAAAGCAGTTACGTCTCTCATACCATCTCAATCTGAGACATCAAACAACGTGGAAACAACCACAAGGGTTTAAAGCGAGCCAGAGATTTTCTCATCAAGGCTTCTGGCTTCCTATCATATGGTTCTAAATAAAAAAGCCGGAAATAAGCCTTTCCTTTAAACTTACGTCCGTCGTTATGAGTGGGGTTGACAACTTTATAACCATCTCTAGAATGCGGTATACTGTAGGTTACACTAGGTATCGTGCTGGCTAGATCGTCAATAGAACTGAAAGTAAAAGTTAGTGTAATGTTAATTATAAATGAAAGGTTCATCTGAGTTGAAACAGACTTGGAAAATGCTAACGTTAAATGATGAATCTCAATTAATGTCAATTAACTATTGTGGAGTAATTAAGGTATGAAAATAACTAGGTAATAAGTAATCAAGCAAGCGAGATACTAGCTCGGAAGTAATAGTTCCGAGATAAGTCATAAAACCTACCTATTTTGGCTCATGGAATACTGCCGGCTATCCATACTGAGATTACTAGGGCAGTAATTCTGGGGCGGCATCCTGTTATCGATATACGAGTTCTGAAATTAAATTTTGGTAATCGTAAATCGGAAAGAATAAATATTTTCCGGTTTACAGTCGATCCTACTGTACTTAGCAAAAGTGCGCGCGCGCGCACATGTAGAACCGAGCAGAAAAGTCTGACTTTCATCAAGACAACGTTAATCGCGCGTGCCGCCGATATTTAATTTAGGACTTAACAGTCCCATTGCCCGGTTATTAAAATCTACCTCTCCATTTATTCCATGACAATCAAATTAAGGAGCAATTCTAATTCTACCTAAGCGTCAGAATTGGGCCACACTGCACCACATTTAGCAACAGTCAAACATGCACAGCACGAGCAACGCATACGTATTGTGTGACCTAAACCATGCAAACAACTTAAACTAGGTTATTTCGGATGTTATTACATGCTGCAATGCTGCATGTACATAATACTGTTTAGATATACAGTTTAAATCTTCAAATAGATCCGTGCATGTTGAAATTTGAACGCAGGCGTTGCAAATTCGTGCATGCTTTTACAGCCCCTCGAAACTGATAGCAGCTTAAAATGCAAATTAAAATGTTGAAAGCTGGTCATTATCGACTAAATGGAGTATGGAGTTCATTGTCACGGCCTGGTTACTTTTATTTGTAAATCTATTACGTCACGTGATAGATAACTTGGGAAGTATGTGCTTCATGTTTATGTAAAGCTAAAATAAGAAGTAGAATTTGGAGTTTCTTCACAAAGCCAATCCTTCTCATTAACATCTACAAATAGCGTCAGAGCAAAACTCCACAAAATTTAAACGGAAATCTCACGATAAGTTTAGAAAAACTTAACAAAATTCAGTTGGTAACATTAAGGAAGAACGACAAGGATACAAATATTGCTGTTGAGCAAATTCCCCAGGGATTGTAGTGCTATGCAGCTCAGAGAGCTATATATAATCCTCGTGTGAGATGTTGAAGTACTTGACAGTTAACTTCACCACATAACACCATGCATGTTTAGTGTAGCAATGTAGTTCAAAATTTAAGACGAATTCGTAATCCTGTGTTAACAATATACATAATATAATATATACATGATATATTATTATCCAGAATTGGACATAAGTCCAGACTTCAGACATTGAATCTTAAGTGAAGATCTAGAATATAAATACTCCTTCAATTTATGCTCCCATTAATACGAAATATGTGGATAACGCACGCGTTACAGAAGAATTCACGGCAACGATCCAGTACCTTGGCTACCTGGAGCATTTATCTGTTAAGATCTATGTCTCAATGTACAGAGGAATGTACAGAGGAAACCCTCCGTTTCATAGGAAATATTCAGATAAATATACAGAGAAAATTCTAACCCTAGGCTTTCTATCAACTTTAAGAGTAGGTAGGATACAACGTGTTCTTATATCGAGTAACAGTGTTAACACTTGTACTATAATTGTGTACGACTACAGTGACACAGTACAATCTGATAACTATGCAATATGCATGCCTTACCAGTTATCGTGTAGAATACTGTAGTACAGTAAAACTGTTATTTACCGGGCTTCTCGGGGGAAAGGGACAAGGCCCGGTAAATCCGAGGGACACGGTGAATATAGGTACGGTTAATAGAGGTTTTACTGTACTGATCTCTGATATTACCTACTTATGTATTTATCTAGCTTAACCCTAGATCTCATACCAATCACAACTGCTGTGAAGGACTTATTGTTTAAGAAGTTTATTTTCTATACACGGATATATAGAGGGTATAAACCCATTTCAAGTACGGTGTATTGAGTATCACTATATTTAGCTGTTTCTGGTAAACAGTTATAGGCGGTCTGACGGTCTGTGATCGCCGGCACCTTGTTAATTGCTATATACAATATGTGTAGATATTTTAAAGCTGCATGATAAAGTTTCTATCGGTTCGCAGTACTAATAATCAAAACTTGACATTATAAAATTGTTAACCAGCTATAACGTCACAATGGCTGAACATTTTAATTGATGTTACAACAATCAGAAATCATGGATATCATGAATAAACTTTGCTGATCAAACACAGTCATGTTTTCAGCGAATGTGGATCAGATGTATGTGGCTAAGTTGATCAGATGTTAACATAATTGTTTTGTAGGTTGATCAGATCACATTCCCTGTTACATTCCACTAAACATTCCTCACATTCCAGTACCGTTATCTCGTTGTACTCCGGATAGTCCCCCACTCCTTCCTCCGGGTTAATGTTGCGGTGTATTTGGGGCGAGGCGAACAGAATGGGGTAGTCTGGGGGTGGCACACCTCGTGTCAGCGAGCTTCCTCGAGAATCCTTGGAGTTTTAAGTCACGTGGGGTAGCGTATTTTTGAAATTTTCGGTTTAAGGTCAGTTTATTGGATGGGTTAGTGAGCTTCAGAACGTGTTTTATCGTTTCTTTTTCCGTTATAACTGTCAAATTGTAGAGTAGTCCTTACACTGTATGTTCACTGATACTTTGAAAGTAGGTTCTCCGACACATTTAAAGTGGGGCGAATGTCATGTAAAAACGAATGTCATGTGTTATGTTATGTTATGTTATGTTATGTTATGTTACGTTATGTTATGTTATGTTAAGTCATTTTTCACAATAATGTGCTCGTTAAACTGCCCACCGATCGGAAATTATAAATTATACTTGTCATTTCGAATCAGGTATCTAAGATATCCAGCAATTGAGAACCAGAAAATTATACCAAATTTAGATTGACAGAAAGCGTTCCAATTTCAGAATATGAGAAATTGTAATGAGATGATTAGTAATGGAACAGGATGAATGAATTATGAAATAGTGATTCATCTTAAACACCATTTCACTTGATCAAGTTCGTTCATACTTCATCTAAAGCCAAGGCAGAGAGACATGAAACATCAATATGGAGTTTTCCTGGTAGTCAGTCAAAATACACAAAATTCACGGCACACCCGCAACTCATCTTGCCAAACTATAATTAGTATTGGTAAATGACCAATTATCCGTTAGAAAATTTGGCAGCTATTTATTCGTACAGTTTGGGAAGAATCTCCGCTGAACAATAAAGTTAAACCGCAAGGAGAAAGGCGTGTCACACTGCTCTATGGTGACGTGACGATGTGACGTAATGATGTCATCGAGGGTAGTCCCTGTCAATGTCAGAAATTTGTATAAAATAGAATCTGAGATTGGAAATGACAAATTTCAGTCAAGTCAGTGTCCGATATTAGCCTGGCAATATCTGACTTAGTTCGCCTTTATTGAGTAGTTCATTCGATATGTTCTACCTTATTTCATAACGAATATCAAGGAACATTAACTACAAATACAGTTAACGATTGAGCCTACAAGTTTTTACTAAAATCAGTGAGTAAATAGTTGGGTTCTAGATTAGTCAACAGAGCGCCAACAAGCGAAATCAATAAGAATTTCGTATGTGACGATAACGAAACAGTTAACCCACCCAAGAAGTGTGATACCGGTACTCCTGATGAAGACGGTATTAGAAATATCTTAGGATTGGACATTTTTTTCTGCCAATAAGCAGCAACAGTAAACATGAAATGTCCCATCATTGTTTTAAACACGACTAAAAATCTTCACTAATTTATCACACGGATTGAGAACGAAAAGCTACTGAGCTGAGTAGAACAACAACGATTGTAACAGGAATGTGCGGTACAAATAGGAACACGATGATTTCTAAAAATGCTGCACAGCACACACGTAAACACAGCAACAGTGTAAAAGTAAGGAGAGGAGACGGTATATGATGGTGCTGATTGAGCAAACACGCAGAAAAGCTGTAGGGGCACATCTCCAGCGAACCCTCGAGACCTACCAAGCTGCGCTGACTGCCGTGTCTGCTGCCGGCGCGCACTGCTCCCGCCTGGTTGACGTCGTGCCGGCTGTTGTACGAGCTTCCACCCTACAAACCAAGTACTGGGTTTATTCTGAGTATTGTGTCCAAGATCTATGTTTTGTGTCCGAGATCTATAGTGTTGTGTCCGAGATCTATGTTTTGTGTCCGAGATCTATAGTGTTGTGTCCGAGATCTATGTTTAGTGTCCGAGATCTATGATTAGTGTCCGAGATTTCTACCTCTTTAGTGTCTGTTACTAAGTAACAAGGTACTTATTGCACTCTGATTTGTTTTCTAGGTGACTAGTCACAAGAGATATCTACAGTTGCAGTTTGGAAGTGCAATAAGTAACGTGCGTCGTGCTACGTAGTGTCTAAAAACTCTTTCTTCGTGCATCAAATTGTTCCTCAGATTGTTGAACAATACCCTGACAATGTCATCAAATTGTTCCTCGGATTGTAGAACAATACCCTGACAATGTCATCAAATTGTTCCTCAGATTGTAGGACAATACCTTGACAATGTCATCAAATTGTTCCTCATCAAATTGTTTCTCAGGATTTGAAAAAATGAAGAAAAATCTTGTAAATGGGCTGTCTGAAGCAGAAACCAAAATATTGCAGCTCTATGCAAAGGAGTCACTCTTGGCTCAATGCTATATTATTATAGTGAAAATAGCAAAATTATAGTGAAATAGCAAAATCAAGGGAGGAGCGTTAGAATTGTCCTCTTTTCGACAAAAAAGCACATACGTCGTAAATTTTGGTAACTTTCGTGCTCACTAAAAACTCAGCTCAATTGAAAGATCTAATGCCACTGCAATAAACAACTCAAGAGAGAAACTCGTTGCTATGGAAACCACGTGGTACAATGGAATCTCACACACGTCACGTAATGCTCCTTATCTGAGAATTATCTCTTCAGAATGCCTATCTCTCACATGCTTATCTCTCACTTGCTTATCTCTCACTTGCTTATCTCCCCTCTCCCTTCCAGTATGTCTCCTCTCAACCGTATCTCCAGTGTTAATCCTGAAATCTCTGTTGATGTCCCGTACCAAGGTGATCATGTCGCCGCTGTGCGGCCGGCTGGTCAAACTGTGCGCGCTGCTGCTCAGCGAGCGCGCGCTACTCAGCGACCGGTTAATTCCGCTTGTTATTGTCTGAGGAGTCAGCTGCTGGGAGGAAAGAAGTACTAGCAATAGGACTACATTCTAAAGATTATAATAAAGACCACATGGGAGACTACATTGGAGACTGCATAATAGGATGAAAAGGTAGGCCAGCAGGTTTAACTAAATAAATTTTATAAGAGTAAAATTAGAATATTAAGCATTACTATATTTTGTTAAGGAGAAATAACAAGAATTGGCAGCAAGACAGCAAGGTAGGGAGTGTAGGCTTTTAAAGAGGTATTTTTCAGAAGTAGACATGAAAATGTACCAGTCACCAGAGTAGACAACAGATTTAAGCTATTTGTTTAAATAGGATGTTTAAGTGTACAATTTATTAAACTTCATGTTGTTATCTACTACGATGATACAGCTCGATCTAAAAGATATAGGTTTAATCCAGATAACTTCACAAATACACAGGTAAGAAACTGACCTATCAAATAAGATAAAAAACAAGTAACACTCCCAGATTTACCTTGATGTGCGATAGCTGGAGCAGGATTCTACGAAGTAAGTGTAATATCATGAATGTGTGTAGAGACTGGTGCCGTGAATAAGAAGTAGTTATACTATACATGGGCGTGTGTTATATTGACATTACTACTGAACTGTGGTATTTACGTGTTCATGTACATTGTATTATTGTACTTAATCAATCGGCTTAACAACAGCTCAAACTGGGTCTCAGGAAAGTTAAACGTTTTGAAAGATAGGCATTCGACGGTACACAATTTTTTTGTTGCAACATATGATTTCTTACACTTTAGCTAACATAGAAATGATTTTAGACTTCAAGGTACCTACTTTCGATAAGCAATTTAGAGACAAATTTTACGAATAACTGGAATGAACGATATTTTGAGTTCAAGTCCTGTAATACACAACTATTTAAAAATGTACATCTGTTCACATGAATTTCAAGAAAATTTTTTTTTATTAAATACTTCAATTCAACGTACAAAACTTTCCCATAAAAATGTCACGTGACAACGAACATAACAGAAGCACGTGGGAAAACACGTGACACGTTTAACTTACCGGCGTACTCCTGTTATCAAAGATCCTCCCGTCAAACGATCGACTTGAACCCTGACAGAGAGAAGCACAGATTGTTAGCGTTGGGGAAGCACAAATTGTTAACATTCCACAGACCTCAACAAGCCTGATATCTTGATATTTGTACCAACCTTAACTAAAATATTCGGCAAATTGATACGTGTGTACATTCTTTAGATCCGGGGTTTAATTCAAAAAGGACATGTATCTTGTGTGGATTACAGATTACAAAATAACATGGGACAATTTAATGATCTGTTGACAAATACGACAGTTAAATGAAAACATCGAAATTCCCTTGTAGGATAAAGCATAATTTATTGTATGTTTTGGAAGTACACCCAGTTTATTTTGACACGTAACAAAACTAGATATATACGAGAGAGAGATTGGTATGTACTCAAAGTTGTCTAAAGTTTCACACCCTTATCGGTCCGCTCTAATCAAATACCCTGCATTTTTCGCATATTTTAACTGTTTCTCAATCACGTGACCCTGACCCAAGGTAGAAGCGTGAGTTTCCCTCTTTCTCTAATTAATTATGCAGTGGAGGAGCCGCGGACACATAATGTAAAATGTGTGCTTGTAAGTGTATAGTATTATATAGACCTGCAAGGTGTCATCCTCCCGCAGTGTAAGGTGGAAACTTCTCTCTCTCTCTTTTTTCTCTCTCTCTCTCTCTCACTCTCTCTCGCTCTGACACGTTGACTATCTAAAACGAACTGCAACTAAACGGTCAACTTCGCGAGCTCTGATTGGATGATTTCAGTGGTTCATGGAAGCTGATTGGACAGCAACCCGCCGCCCCACAACGAAGGACGACGTAGGATACAGCACCCTCCACTCTCAAGTATCCACTAAGAAGTTCACAATGTCTTTATCAGAAATACAGTGTGTTGGGTTTTTAAAAGTTTTTCAGTGTGATCTTACTTGGTCGCTGATCTAACATTCCAGCCTTGAAATTTGGGTGACCGAGCCTTACTATCCTATCATTTGGTATGCAACTGTAGGGACTTGGGTAAATTGTGAGGACTAGGGTAAACAGTAGGGACTTCGGTAAACTGTAGGTACTACGGTAAACTATTTGTACTACCTGTGCCACTACGCGGTGTACGGTTACTGACTTGCAGGCTTTAAATTTAAAATTTTTCTACACTGCACTAAGTCTTTTTTAAATTCCAACGAAAATTGACTTCCACCAAATTAAAGCTATCATGTGCATACTGCACAGTAGGTTGATAGATTTTCGAAAATTATTCATTGTCGTAATTATTTTAAAATTAAGCTCAACTCCGTGACTCAGGAGCCCAAATGACCTGGTAGATAATCACGTGACATATCAACAAGCCGGTACACAAGGAGTACCAAGCTTTCTAGGGCTGCTAATTGTACACCTACACATCCTGATTACTGCCGAGCACGGTTTAACAAGCCGCCAATCAACCAATCAGCTGTCAGAACGTCGTCCTGTGACCGTGCATCAGCCAATGGGAGACCTATGATTGGACCACGAGCTGGAAGTTCGGTAAGGAAGAGGATAAAACAAGCTAGACGTGCTGTTATTGGCCGTGAACTATCACGTGACGGAGAGAAAGCTAGCCGATAGGACGCGGGAAGTTCTGTCTGCTGTTTAACGTAGGTAGGGTAGGAGGAGAGTGTTGAAAAGACACGGTAGGTGAAATCACGTGGTTGCTAAATGCTAGGTTACTGAGTGTGTGTGTGTGTGTGTGTGTGTGTGTGTGTGTGTGTGTGTGTGTGTGTGTGTGTGTGTGTGTGTGTGTGTGTGTGTGTGTGTGTGTAGTGTAGTGTAGTGTGTGTGTAGTGTGTGTAGTGTGT
>JH154868.1:31074-61883 GCA_000226015.1 Mnemiopsis leidyi | reverse complement strand
TGTGTGTGTGTGTGTGTGTGTAGTGTGTGTGTGTGTGTGTGTGTGTGTGTGTGTGTGTGTGTGTGTGTGTGTGTGTGTGTGTGTGTGTGTGTGTGTGTGTGTGTGTGTGTGTGTGTTGTGTGTGTGTGTACTGACACACGTGACTACCTCGTAATACGTCCTAGCGCTGGTCTACCAATTAGCGTGCAGGCAAAAAGGCGGACCAGGGAATTCTTGACAGTAACCCAGTTTATCCTAACATCCTAATCAGCGCAGTGAAGAAAGTTTGAACTGCGAAATATTCACATGTTACTCAGGAAATGTTTACAACAGTAATTTATTTACAACAGTTTACATCGGTTGATTAGGAGGTGCTGCACGGGAAAAAACAAAGTTGTTGTTAAATATTTGTATTAATGGCCCCTAAAGTTTTGTTCAAATGGAGCAGTTCGAAGTATTTGTTCTGTCGAAGAACGTGAAAGGTTATTTAGCTGTCAAGCTTTATTTAACCAAATATGGCTTGATTTACTAAACATCAGCTGTTATAACTGACAACCTTTTTAATTTCAACGTCAAGACATTTAACGAGTTGAATCAAAGAATTTACCGCCATTCAAATCATACTTAAAATTATCTTTACACTTTAATCGGGACAAAGATTTGAAGTTTTTTAGTTGTTAGAAATTTATTTTAATTTTTATAACATACACTGCGCATAAACTTCATCAGCCGATAAATTTTCAGTTATTCTGATTTTTCTAGAAGAAATTGAAATCATCAGTAATTTCTGCAGTGTAAGAAGGAACGTCGCTATGAATTAAATGTAAAGGAAATGAGCTACAGGGTTCAAATTTCATGGAGTAAAAATTAAAATTCCTGGAGTTAAACGAAGCATAAATATTCAAAGGAAAAGCATAGTATCTCGTGACATGTTTAGTCTGGTGGAGATACAATTTAATAGGTTGGGCAGAATGTAAATATTTCAGTGGTAACAATATCTTTTTGTGTGTTTTATGCTAACTTGTTCAGACTTAAGAGTCAAGAACTACAATAACCAGTTCTCGACTTCAATAAAACTAAGATGTTGAATTAGCCGAGTAAGTGAATATATGTCATAATGTCGGTTTGTACACTGTACACCAATAATTGAGGAGTGATAAAACACAGTCCCATATAACGTCACAGGGCAATTCACAGTCGCATTTCCCAGGTCATGTGAGACATTTCAGGCTTCTGATTGGCTAAGTATACTTATACTTTTACCTGATTGGACGATGTGGCTCACATGTTATTTACACTATAAACTTGGAGGAAATGTGGACCTGTCAAGTCAACACCGTGCTGTAATTGGCGGGAAACTTCCGGATACGTCAATTTGATTGGACAGCGCGTGTCACGTGGAGAAAATAGAGAGCTCTGATTGGCGGAGAAAATCAGGAGTAATGGAGGAGACCCGTATTTAATGGGAGTGGTTATGTAGTTTGTACTTACAATTTAACTAGAAGGTAATTAGCAGCTCGATTTAAGTTCGGACGCTGCCCAGCAGGCGGTTAAATTTCGGTTCAGATTGATACAAGAAGCAGTTCACTTCCGGATTGGCAGCACCACTGCAAAAAAGTTGTATGGCGGTAGAATTCCTACTTTAATTGAAAATCGTTCTAACCGAAATTTTTCTGACATACGAAATTCAAATTCAATATCGGTTGCGATTTTAAATTTTTCGGTTTAAACTATGGTATTCGTTTAGAATTGGATGTTATTTTGCGGTTCAGGACAGATGTTTTGGTTAGAAAATGATGTTTGGGTTATAATCTGCTGTTTCAGTCTACACATTGTGAGTTTTAAACTAGAAACTGATGTTTCGGTTAAAACTTGATGTTTTGATGAAGAAATGGATGACCACAGAAAGATCACCGAAAATTCTTCTGACCGAAATATCTGAAATAGTCCTACCAGTAATTGCAACTTTTTTGCACCTATGATTGGTAGTTCTGAAGTTAAATTGTGAACTGAATATAGTGGTTTTAAACTTTGTCCCATGAACTGCATTAAAGGGAAGAATACTACTGCAATACAATTCCTACGTCATCAAATTACAGAAGCTTTATGATGAATAGGACTAATAGAGTTGTCACGTACATCTTGTAACAAATGAAACGCGAAATTACCGTAATATTTCAATCATTTTATCAATGATCATGTTCACACTGAAGATTTATTAGTTAGAAGAGCAACAAACCTTTCCACTAGATACTTTGTCATACATGTACAATACTATACACATTAAATATGAGTTACTAGATAATCTGTCTATCTACTAAAGTGAGAAAAAAAAACCCTATCTTAACCTTAATCTAACAACATAAAATAAAGTATGAAATAACAAAAATAAATAAAGTATAAAATAAAGCTGACGAAGAAGTCCCTATTTTACACACCATGCCAAATTACAGAAATCTCGACATTTCCATTTGCGTTAATTACATGAGACTGCATATTCGTCGAGCGATAACCGAAGAAGAAAATGATACATAAATTACAAATGAGCTCTAGGCTGGAGCCTGGAAAGGGACGAATGTACAAATTAGCCATTACTTGAAAAGGAAGATGCCAGCTCTAGCACAGGTTACAGTTACACTTATTTTAAAACCGTAACACTGAGTACTAATCAGTCATCAATGATTAGCTACACTTATTTTCTCTTTTTACATCTTAAGTACCGTCAACATAGCAAACAGAAGGAACGATAGTCGCTAACTTTTGAACAAACTAAAGTAATGGTGATGACATTGTCATGTTAAGGTTATGTGACACGTTATGTGCAGTCACACGTGCAGTTACAGTACCAGTTACCACTCTTGGCGTTACACGTGGTGTTACACGTGGTGTTACACGTGGCATTACTAAGCGGAAAGACAGAGAACTGGAGTATTTTTTCATCATAAAATTATGAATTCCTGGACTCACGACCTATAAAATCATAATTGATAGTTTAAGAATGAAAACTTGTACATGAAGCTTCACATCAGCTTAGTTCCCACCAAAAATGAGGTGCTATTGTGGTATTACAGTACTGCTTTACTGTCTCACCTAATGAAATAGTAGTTCCAGTTTTACAGGTCTGCTTTTGTAAAGAGAGGGAAACTTACCACCGGAGAAAAACTTACAATCTGAAAACAAGTCTTGTCTATCTAGAACAATATTGAATTGATAGATCCCACCTCAGGTAAGAATGTACACTACACTTTAGTAAGATATAAAACCGCTCCTACATGAAAGACTTACTTTCCGGTTTTCCATCACTGTATTCCAGTGCAGCAAGGACGTGTTTTAAGACAATCGAAGCCACGGTTTGCTCCTCACGATGTCTAATAGTGGTGCAGCGAATGGAACGAAATTAAAAAGTAACCGATTTGCTGATGACTTCATCGTGTTAAGGAGAGATCTTTAAACGCGGATCTTTTTTTCAATTGAGTTGGTCGTTTAAAACTTCAAGTGGTGGAATTGAACATTTTTCGGAGACCACTAATTTTCAATTACAATTACAAAGGATGAAAAGACACAAACAATGGCGGAAACATCTAGGAGGCAAGTGACAAATTGGCCTATGTTTCAACTTTCAGCCTGGTTTATCTTAAATAGCAGGCACGTAGTTTACCTTGATTTACCCAAGGAATACACTAAGCTTTTGAGGGAACGAAAAGTTGAAACCTTAGAATAGAACTTCAACCAACTTTTTGGGGCAGACTAACGGGTTACTTAGTATTTCTCTAGATGTGTGTAGATGCAGCTGTATTTGCTCGTATATATATATACCCAGACCATCTTCTTTTTCTTAAATCTAGATGCGCCACAACAAGGTCATAAGTCGACCACGTAAATTGATATTTTTCTACGGCATTCCTAGGAACAGCTTAATTGAGGAAAAAATAATCATGACTTATGATTGTGACAAAATCTAAACGCTTAATTCACACATTAATGCGACGGTAAAATGCGACCAAATTTTGGTTTTTCTAGTTTTTATAGTCCTGGCACACCCCAATAAACTAGCATTATTCGTTTTTGATGTATGAAAATGCAATTATATACCAGTTATAAAACTTTAAAAATATAAGTCCAATCTGATAAAGTAAGGTGTTTTAAAAACTTTTATAGCAGCGTTGCCAAACCGAAACCCATAACGAAATCCTACATTCAACTTCACCCTACATTCGGGCTTCTTCAATAATCTACCGGGAATGCATTGTAGTAGAAGTGTGCATCTACTGTTCAACTTCACCCTGCCTTGCCTGAACAATTTACATCACGTGGTTAAACTTTTGTTGAAATTTCAGAAATTCCAGAAAGACTTGTAAAATTCACAGCTTCACAGAAGTATTTTTAAAGCTTAAACTATAAGAGAGTTCTTAAGGGAAGCCATGTTTTCCAGTAAACTTTAAATTTAGATAAAGCCATAATGTACAGAAAATCAACAAACTCTCTTAAATCCAAACTGTTCTAAAACGTTTTTTGTGAAGTTTACAGAGACTTCCAAGAAATAATGTACATATCCTGTGTATTTAACTACTTTAACTCGACTCTTTAATAAAAGTTGACGGTTACATGTACGTGTATTTTATGTAAATAATATACACGGTACTTGCACTACTGATGTACATTCCTGACGAAATACACGGTAGCTGCCCTATTTGTGTACATGGGTATATTCCATTGTTTTTACAACGTTGTGAGAGAAGTGTGTCCACGGAAACACTGTAACTGTCGAAACGTAAACAATAATAACATTCCTGACTAAACGCTATTGAGACATATTGAATTGGATAATTCAACTGTCGGTAATAAAGTGTGGTCTGGACAAGTGATGGAGTGATATGACGCGACGTTCATCTGTGGACCCAGCCTTCTTTGTGGAAGACAGGAGTATCTTAATTTTAATTGTTGTTAATATCAATATGTTGGTTGTGACCTTAACGTGATAGCCCTACATTAAATTACTAACACTTCGTTTGGTCTTTTGGTCAAATTTAATAAGATTCAAACAATCGGTAGTTCAAGTTCATTTGCTGCACATGATTTAATGTACGGATCCCGATAATAAACTATCGAGTCGCATCCTAGATATTCGTAAAGCATTCGATACATTTATCTTTTTCTTTGCTGAACAGAGTTTAACAACTTCTTGTGTCACTCAGCGGATTAGGCGAGTTTTAACAAGGTCAGAAATATAGTGTTATCCTGCATAGTCATTTACATGTAACAAGAAGGTAAGAAAAGTGTCTTTCTGAGATCATCATAACCGCAGAGTTCATGCATAGCAAGACTGATATTAGTGAAATTCAGACAAATCAAAACTTCCGAGTTGCAAGGTGAAACATGAATGTGATTAACATGTGATGGACGATCATCGAATATTCAACCGCTAGTTTACTCTGTATTAATCTTGTAAGGGGCGAAGTATCGATAGAATGTATTCTTCACCACCTCGAAAATGAAAGAGAGACGTTGACTCATACAACCGGTGATAATAACAAGCAGGGTCATCTGCAACACGTTTATATCTTTCTCTTCTGACATTCCACAATTCCAGGCTGGTTTAGTCCCCCCAATGTTAAGGAGAGAGAACGGTATTCATCGGGAGTTGAGGTATCACAAATTTTCTGAAATTTCAACCACATGTCTCATTATTTGCTGGTTCTTTGAGGTCAAATATTCTAGCTCGTTCCACTTGACCTCCAAAAACAACTACCCCTAATGATGAGAATACCGTTCTCTACAACTATCCCAACTGTTGATGAGGAGCGACCATGCACCACTTAGCTCACCACTTTCTCGTGAATCATCTTGTCCCTGACCCCCTTGTCCTTCACTTTGCCCCTGCGCGGGAGCGTGCTACTCGACACCAGTCTCTCGTCGTTTGCGTACCCGTGTTCGCTCTTCCCGATCTCGGAGTAGTCCGGGCAGGTGACGGTGGAGTCGATAGTCTCGCTAGACTGGCGGGTCAGAGTGTTCCGCGCGGGGATGGGAGGCGGGGACGCCATACCTTCCTGTTGGATACTCAGTGATATGTGACGTCACGTGATGTATTCGGCGTACGTGATGTATGGCGTCACGTGATGTATGACGTCACGTGGTGTTTGACGTTACTTATTCTCTCCCTGATCTGACAGACTGGCATGGCAGTTAAAACTCTAACTGATTTGGAGACAGTCCCAAACTCCCACTGTAGGCAACACTGTGTCGATACACACACTTACTCTGTCAAGACAGTGCAGTATTTACAGCTAACGTGTTCGAAACTGTGCTACAAACTTGGTTGATTATGACAATGTCACGTGACCGAGGAGACCAACTTTAAATAACTGCGGGGAAGACCAGCTTTATAGGTACTTTACCGGGTAGAGTATCTTACACTTAAACTCATACCCGTCACACATACACACTCACACACCGAGACGTGATTACATGATGACCGGCAGCCATTACGTCAGATAGAACTAGAATTCGAACTCCGAAAACTAGAATGATGTCACCAGTGTGACGCCCCTTTCACCCAGCACCCTACACACTACACACTCTAGACACTGAACGTGACGTCACACACAGAGCTTAACATTGTTACTTAAAGTGTAGTCTTTCTGCAGGATTACATCACCTCTACACAACGAAATTAGGGTAAAAACGGGGGTTTGTCCACCCTGAGATATGGACTGTCCCGAATAGGGTTTCCGATATCGTCTCGTTATTAGAGATGGTCAGTGGTCACGGTCAGTGTTTAACCCCCCGCAAACTTATAGAGTACAGTTGTTGTTCTGAGTTGTTGTTTTGAGGAACTGTACGATGTTCACCTTAAAGAACTGTACAAACCATGACAGACCCATAAACAAGTCTGTCCCTGACTTCTTGTACAGCCTATCAGCGGTAACACATTCAGAAGATGTACCTTTTAGGTAACGGTACACTTCAGCTGGTGGACCTTAATGTAATCTCAACTGATAAGGAACTGCAAATTCATAACCAGTAATCTGATAATTAGCTCAAATATCGGTAATATTTACCGCTAATCCGGACAATCAACTCGTAAACAAATAATCCGATTTTCCAGTAACTTCTGGGAGGGAAGCTGTACCAAGAAACAGGGTGGTGTATGACATAAAGATGAGGAAAAAAGGGGAATTAGTACCCCCACACGTACACCGATATGGTGTTTTTGAGACGACAAGGCCGACAAAGCGGGTAAATCTCGGGCTGTATTAACTTTAATGAAACTGCGCTACGGGATGTTGGGACTTGGGCTGATGGAGGAATGTGAGTATTATGTACATTATACACAGTATCATGTACATTATACAAAGTATCATGTACATTATACACAGTATCATGTACATTATACATAGTATCATGTACTTTATACACAGTATCATGTACATTATACACAGTATCTGCAATTACGGTGCTAGAACTGAGTACTTAGCAAGAATAGCAGCACCAGCAGACACAGCCGATTTAAACCGACTATTGCAGAGTTAAACAGACGTAAGGACCAAGTCTGCACAGTGCAGTGTCTAGTTCGAGTCCTATTGTAGGAGGCTTGTGAACTCCCAGCTTTCTACAAATAACTTGAGATGTACGCAATGAGAACAGTCACTTTGAAAGGGAGTTCAAAATGTCCATGTAGAGCGATACTGTCGATAATGGACGATTGTGGAGATCTAATAGAATAGATTTTACATTGCTTTCTAGAAATAGATTTTGTACATTGCCTACTTGCAATAAATCTTCTGACACGGATCAAATTATCGCACCTTCACAGACACAGTTTAGTATAGAAGTTGAGGCTGGAAGAAATCCTGGAACTTCTGTATTATAATACTACAGGGCACACTGAACTGGGGCAATATGAACTTAGCAGATAGCTGGGATTTTGTAACCGGTAAACGTTAAGACTTTAGTCACTGGGCAGATTGCTGGGATTGTGTAACCGGTAAACTTTTAGACTTGTGAACTCCTGTGAGGGTCCTGTCACCTTTAAGTTCTTTATAATTTATAAACTGCGCAATAAATCTTATTGTCAGCCATGTGTTGAAGAGAAATTTTGTTTTGTTGTATGAATAAATGTTTCTGGGTCAGTATATTTGTCAAGTTTTTGTTGTCGTCTAAATTGAAAAACTGACGGACAAATTCCATGACGAACTGAAATTCTTTATATTCTTAGCTTTACAAAATTTGTTAGAAACTAAGAAGAGATGATGTGAAATATTATGAAACTATAATGAAATTTAACTTTCTAACTGAGATAAACTTTCAGGTTCATGCAAAGAATTCTGGCATACCGCCATACCTGAATAACTGAATAATAAGGTGTTTCATCCTCCTGCAATACATCAAATTATATTTCGTTTCTCCAAGTGCAGAACCGCTATCAATATCTAGATATCACCATAACAACATAAAACATGTCGTTAGTCGACAGTTCTAGAAAACAACACAACAACATTTAAAACAATGTCGTTAGTTGGCAGTTCTAGATAACATCATAAAAACGTAAATTATGTCGTTAGTTGGTTTAATTCTCGCGCTCACTAACGTTTTGGAATATAATCTGTAGCGTCTCAAACACAAGGCTCAAAAACCGAGCTGCATTCCACTATCTTGTAACAAATATTTAACTTTTTATCACTGCATTCCACTGTTTTGTGACAAATATTTAATTTTTTATCACTCTTGCAGGATAGTTGTTTCTACGTTTTGCCACTTTCCGAGTCACACGGTTTCACTTCAACACCTCAACTGTACTGCATATACCTCAAGTAACAACAACGATAGCTGGCATGTCAACTTTGTTATTAACAACAATGAGTAGCTGGCATGTCAAATTGTCGTTAACGGTTGGGCACATGATTAAAGGGTGTCACACTGTTACAGCGAAGTTACAATCAACTCATAAAACGAATAAAATCTCAAGATATATCCCAGACAAACTGCATATCTAATAGATATCATCCATTTCACAATCTCACTTCACACTTGTGACGTCACACAGTCAGCACACTTCACATCTAAGTACACATTATACCTACAAAGTAAAGTTGCACTGTTGTTCAGTTGCTGTATTGTTTTAATCTTCACACTGCTCGCCCAATTCCTTCACAACATTCATATTTAATGTACTTCATCTCAAAATCACAAAATACACAGGAAACTTGATACGCAGTTGACGTGTAAGTTCACCTAATTAGATAAGATAATTTCAGGTCATCGTCCACACACACACGTGACCTTGTCTGCTGCCACGTACAAACACGTGTTCAAGTAAATACTCAGACATTCCCCGAAACTTTTCGTTACAAATATTTGGTAGATTTACCAAGCAGAATTAGAGAACTAAGTGTTGTGTGTACAGACACTCGGGGGTAGTCTACGTCTGGCTGGTTTGTGTTTCATGGAGAGTACAACGTGGCAAGCGAGGAGAAAGCAACAATTAGCCAATCAGATTACAGGACACAACAACAATCAGCCAATCAAAGGCTGGTTTTTGACACACGTGATTAAAGATTGCTGACCAATCGGGAGTTTAAGAATTTTAATGAAAGGTACAAAGTTTTGACAAGATACATATTTGTAGACATTTACAGATAGATGGGCGGCTTGACAACAAGCCTGTTACAAAAGTAGCTTTAAAATCGAAGAGGAAGATGGACAATCACGTCACATAAATTTGTTAATGAAATGAGCCAATCATAGCGTGTGAAACACAAATCACGTGACAAAAATGAGCCAATCAGAGGACACGACGACAAAAACCAGGTGACACGCATTAACCAATCAGAGAAGAGTATGAAAGTCACGTGAAGCCAACTGACCAAAGAGGAACTCACGTGAGGTGTGGTGTTTCTACTGTCCGGGATTTTCTCGTACTGCGGACCGTCATCTCTCATTCGGTACTGTTGTCCGTTCATGGAGCTGTTTACTGAACTGCTTAAAAGTAAGATAGAGTTTAGTTAGATAGAGGTTAGTTAATTATATGGTTAGTTAGATGGAGGTTAATAAGATAGAGGTTAGTTAAATAGAGGTTAAATATATGGTTAGTTAAATATATGGTTAGTGAGATAGGATTAGTAAGATAGAGGTTACTTAAATATATGTCAGTTAAATCGATGTTAGTTAGATAGAGGTTAGTAAAATGGACGTTGGTTAGATAGACGTTAGGGGAGGGAAGAGATTCACATGTTGCTTTTAAAGTAAATTCTATATGGAAGCCAACAATTTCTCGATTCCGATCCAAATTGTGAATGCCAACAAATTCTGAATACGGAATATGCAATAAGCAATATGCGTGAGATTCAGGATAAGCTGAGGTTGAAGCCCAACAATCTATACCCGGCGTTAAGAATCTCAAAGAAAAATGGAAATATTCTAATCATCCAAAAAGTTTCATGTAAAAATGGAAATGTTCTAATCATCCAAAAAGTTCATGTAGAATTCAGCAGCACTGTCTACACAGTTCAGGGGGAAGTCTGATAATTACACTCCCTCAAATCTCAAGTGAGATAATTGAAGTTCAATTAGGGGGGGGGGAGGAGGGGAGGATGATCACGAATTTTGAACATTTGGCCTACGTCCGGGTGTCATGGTCATGATCAGATGATTATGACCATAGTAAAATGTTTGATATTACTGCGATCAAATAGTCAAAATCTTGACCATGACCATTACAAAAGTCCAAATTGTCCATAGTCATGGTCAAGTTTTTTTGAATATTGACCATGGAGCATATTACAGGGTGTCATGGTGAGTGCATTACCCCCCCCCCCCCCAACCTAGAGAAACCTAACCTTGCACTGCAAGTTCAACCGGTAACATCTTATCTGTATATTTTAGTGGCTTTACTAAACACCGTTAACTGTGACTTTGTATGACAGGATGTAATTTTGAGGTGGGAATTGGAGAATGAATATTGAGACATCTTATTGGACAGGGCATGTAGAGGTTGATTAATGGAATGAACAATTAATATATTGCTAAATAAGAATATCCTTCCCATTTTTCATGGAAGAAATGAGCGTAATTTAAGCAAGCAGCCCTAGAATCAAGTAATCTTGGACTCAACAAACTATCAAGAGTTCAGTGCCCTTGAAATATACATAAAGATAAAAACGGTAGTAAATTTAAGTAAACTGTACTAAACTGTAGTAAACTGTAGTAAATTTACCTGTGATAAGATTTGAGGAAGGGAGTGTGTACTTGCTGTTGTTCCAACTTACGTCTCTTTATCTTCTGCTGTCTACACGCTATTATACTGAAGTAGTTGTTGAAGTGTTACACATTCAGAGTGACTCCACTTTTACATCGGTTGTCTGTAATTGACCCCACTTCCAGGTCACTTAGACATGAACTCTCACATCAATTACAGTTTACACATAAACGACTCCACAATTTCATGAAGACTGGCTGGTATAACAATAGAGCAGTCACAGTCTAGTCATAGCGATGCGTGCTAATGTAGTGTGTACATTTAGAAATATAGATAAAACTTTTTATTGCCGTGTGTACATTAATAGCAAGACAATTGAGGGAGAGAGAAATGAAATGTTGAATATTTTGATATTTCTGAACATTTAGCTTAATGGACCGAGAGTGGTTGTTATCACGTGACACAAAAGCTCGTTGATCTGAGTTTAAAATAAGCCGAAATTCGCAGCTTAAAGTTTAAAGATTAGCAAGGAATGTTGAGTGTTTCGGGATATGTTATTAATGAGTTTCTGAA
The DNA here is from genome assembly GCA_000226015.1 of Mnemiopsis leidyi. Lineage (NCBI taxonomy): Eukaryota > Metazoa > Ctenophora > Tentaculata > Lobata > Bolinopsidae > Mnemiopsis > Mnemiopsis leidyi. The sequence continues at coordinate 50,137 of JH154868.1, read as the reverse complement.
AAGTAAGATAATGATTTGTTTTAGCGCATAAAAGTTAAAACCCCACCACACTGTCCCTACTAATATACTTCATATTTCCTGAGAAAAGCCCGCGTACGGTTAATGGTTATAAAAAAATTTCATTACCATAAACGGATTTAAGGTGTGGATGAGATAGGTGTACAAAAATTTTAAAAGTTATAACAGGCTTACTAAATCGTTGCAAAATGCGATCGTGATTTTTTTAAACATAACACTTATGACTTTTGGGTTTATTCAATATTTTATCATTGAAATCTCAAATCCCAAACTTTTAGAGAATTCTGTACTACACAAAAGTACAGCCAATATTTGCAGGTGGAAAGTGCAATGTGTACACGGTAATAAGATTTACACATATTATACACTCTCTAATGATTTATAATCAGTTTTCTTTCCCTACATACCACACACCGACTTGAACGAGGGAAATTTACAGAATACTAGACGTTATACTTTTAACTTTCATAGTTTGTTATTTAGACTTTTAATACTTTTAACTGCAATAGTTTGATTATGTTTAGACTTAATACTTTTAACTGTAATAGTTTGATATTTAGACTTAATACTTTTAACTTTACTAGTTTGATACTAGACTTAATACTTTTAACTTTCATAGTTTGATATTTAGACTTTTAAATAATTTTAACTGCAATAGTTTGATTATACTTAGACTTAATATTTTAACTGCAATAGTTTGATTATGTTTAGACTTAATACTTTTAATATTTACTAGTTTAATATTTAGACTCAATACTTTTAACTTTACTAGTTTGATATTTAGACTCAATACTTCTATCTTCAATAGTTTGATATTTTGATGGAAGCAAATGTGGACTTAAGTAAGTGTTCGCTTTCATTTACTTATCATGGTGAATTTCCAACAATCAAAGTATCACGAATTTCAAGAATTTCGCCCTTTGAAAGAATCCCAAGTTTGTGAGTTACGAGGCAGGCCGATGAATATTCCAAAGGTTTTGTGCAAATCATAAGCTTAAAACCCGCTAGAGGTTCGTATGTTTCCTGTTTTGCTGATGAGCTGATACTCTAATAGTGCTTATAGTGATATATGTCGACATTTCGGTAGTCGACGAGTCTCCACCCTAATTGAAGCTTACTTAACACTTCTTATTTGCTAAAAATAGATTCGGAGTTATTTGTGAGAACTTTGCTGTGATCCCCTGAAATTAAACTTACTAGAGGATGAGCACCAGAACATTGAACTGAACATTTACCCGATCATGACGATGAGGATGAGCACCAGAGCCCCGACCAGGGCAAGTACCCAGGGTTGCTTTAGAATGTCCATGACTTCGTTCATAGCACCACCGTTAACCGGCTCCTCTAGAGGCAGTGCCACCTGTAGTGAACAGAGGTAAAGTTAAGAAGAACTTCGAATTGAGGGGAGAGTAGAAATAAAGTGAAATCACTGCTTTAATACTTGATTTAAATTTCGGTTGCGACAATTTGGGGTAGAGGGATGTTGTGGACTTGATTTAAGAAAAATAACTTTTTTGTCTCATGATTACAAAAACTTAAAGGGAGAATTTGGAAAATGACAAGATTAAACAAACACTCATTAATTATTAAACTATCATCTTCAGTAAAGGTTAATACATAACGACTTTTCAACAATACAAGACGATTTGATCGCTACCCGTCAAATAAACCTTCAGTAAACGTAAACAATACAGAAATGGAGGGTTGTTCTAAATGCATGATTTAATAGGAGAAAAAATAAGAAGCTAAAAAATAACAAAGGTTTAACAGTGATTGCCGCATCAACACAATTCTAATGTCTCAAAAGCACATGTCCCAGTACCTAATCAGTAAACAGTAACAGTAAACACTAACATTTTTTGACGGCCCCAACGTCAATATGGTTTCGTCACCGTGGGTTGGGTATGGCCAAAATGGTCATACATGATTATTGAACATATTTTTCGTTCTTTTCACAGCATGTTTGAACTGTCGTACATCTATACTCGTTTGAGTGAGCTTCTTTATCTTGAACTTATATTCTGTAACTTATGATGATGTATAACTATTTGAATTTTGAAATAAAAACTAAGAGTATGGGTCCCGGTCCAATGAAGAATCCCGATCTCTCCAACTTGCCACACAACGTTTCACACAACAACAAACTACTCGCCATACCAGTTTGACCTTCTCCCTCATTGGCTTCTCCAGGAGAAAGACAAGAGAAGTGAATATCCCCTGTATGACATCCGGGCAGTGATAGGAGTACATGTAGTTGGTGGGAGAACCCAGGTAGTTTATCATCTTCACGTAGATCTCGGGATAACATTCCGGGTAGAAGTAGAATATTGAGGTCATAACGAAATGGAAGATAAGGTTTACGTCGAATATCAGATCGATAAGGAAGAGCAGAGTTAGGACTTGAAGGCAGGAACGTATGGAATTGTAGATGGAATCTGAAGATGGGTTGGAATCTTGAGCTGTCTGGTTGGGTCGATGCTTATAAAGGTATATTGCCAGAAAGAGGACAGAAGCAAGAGAAACTATAATCCCTACCAAATGGCACACTTCCATAGCCACTTTTATCGCATAGGATATTATCCCAAAGATATTTGCAGTATATGTCCCCTCATATTCTTTAGATGTTGACCCAACATATGTCCAAAATCCACCAACAAGAATCCCAACAAACCAAACACTCTTACAGTACGATTTCTCCAGAGCATGCAGGAACCGTTCATGAAGGAGCAGCCAACAAGGTCTCGTCTCGTGAAGAAGACGAACAATGTAGATCATCATGAAAGAACACACTCTGACTACTCGGTAGGTGTTGACGGCGCCTCCAAACATGTAACTGTAATAGTTGGTGCCGTTGTTGTAGGAAGCGTTTCCAGAACCGTTGTTGAAGGAAGTGTTTCCAGGAACCTCAATAGGTGCTCTACTGCTGAGATACAGGAAGATTGAGTTGGCACAGTTTAACAGTTGAGCCAGAATGATGTTCAGCAGCAGAAAATAGGACAAAGGGACAGCTCCAACTATTTTGTACCGCACATATGTGGTAAAGATAAGGAGAAGGCTGACACCAGCCCCCAATAAAGAGAAGACCCCGTCGAGAAGGGGCAGGATGTTGTTTGGGAAGATGTGGTGGGTGTTGTAGTGCTCTGATGAGGCGTTCTGGCAGTTCCAGATGTCCGAAACGTTGTTTTCCAAGAAGGACGTCGGGAACATCTTTATGAGTTTGAAGACAAAATGCAGCAGTGTAAAATGCAGCAGTGTTCTAAAAATGAAGCGAATATGTAAACAAATATATAGTGACGGAGGAGCATGAATCAGGTCATTTTCAGGTATAACGCATTCCACCACAAATTTGAATAAACCTACTCAAACAAAGAATATACAACGTAGTACTAAGCGGAATGTGTATTAAAAATCAGCAATGTAGTATAGCAGTTTCAAGAATATACAATCGATGAGGTCAACAAAATTCCCCTTGATAGTCAGTACTAGATAAAAAAGATATTTTTGGGGAATTGTAATCAAGATAGCGTTCTCAGAAATGCCTTAATCCCAACATACAGAGCTAGGTCAACAAGTCCTAACATTCAAACATTGCTTTAGATGGCATGAATATGACACGTCCATGAAATCATTGAAAATACTGATGAGCTCCAACGTTCTAAGAAACTCCCTCCAAATTTCCATACTACAGTATGAGTTTAAATACTTTCAAAACCTACTGTTAATTTAAATGCTATTTATACCAGGCGGCGAATTTGTAATGGACTGAGAGGGGGTCCGTGGTCGCAACGGATAGCATCATGTCCTTGTTTTATTGACTCCGTAATATATGAAGTACCAGATAGCTATATATTTATGATATCTCCCTGCGTGTTTTGAACACCCACGTTTCAGACTCCAACAGCCGCTGTCTGATTTCATGGGAATTCCTCCCCAAGTTCGTGTTAATTCCAAGTATCTCCTCTTCTAAGGGAAAGTCACGTTGCTTCCTAGTAACTTCCTATGTCACGTGATCATACAGAATGTAATTACTGTGCAGGAGATGTAGGGATATGGTTAATTTTAGAATTCACTGCGTGAACTTGTTTGGTGGCGAAATAAGAGAGCACCTTCAAAACTGTTTTTACGATCACATCATTCCCCAATTTGGAATAAAATCAGAGTTACTTTCCAACTCGTTGTTATTTCTTCACATAATATATCGTGATGAAATTAGGGGATAATGTAAATCAATTACTGTTTCTGCATGTTGCGTCATCTCACTGTGTGAGAATGACATTGAAGTAACGCCCACTAGAGAGCTACAACTTAACACAACACTTGTACACATCATTACGGGCCCAAAGTTCGCCAGTGATATTTCTTTTGATATGGTAGTATCCACTCAACTGTGTTTTAATCTGAGAATTTGCTAGGTTGTTGTGGTCAGTCACCGTTATCTCAACAGTGGGGATGTAAAACACACTACACAGTAGGAACCGCTACAAGGAATTCCTTCTCAACAAGATAACACACCTCCATACTACCATTACATGAACAAATTAGTAGGGCCAGTCTCTCAATTGGTAGAGCAATAATCTTGACAATGCAGAGGTTGTCGGATCATACCCGACTTGGCACGGTGCCGGTCCAAGAATTTTGGTTGATTCTTCGGCCCACCGACAACATAACACACCCGGTATCATTCAGTACACACCTCTGAGAGTCGAGCTTGCTCGTAATAAGGACCTGAAAAAGGCTCCCTCCTTACTCGAAACCACATTCATGTCTGAGTTACCATAGTAAATCATTGTTCTTCTTCACAATCGTGTATATGCACGTGCAGAGTCTGCTGATGTAAAAACAGGGCGGTTTCCATGGAGCACGTGACACAATAGTAATGAGCGGGACTCTAATGAACAGGAATGTAATGAACAGTATGTACCAAGTATTAACGCAAGTTACTCTTACTTCAACCTTCTCACACGACCCGTTATAATAAATATTCCAAGAAAGTTTACAATACGATTAATAAGAGTAATTTCTCATTGCGCTTAAGTTTACACCACATAGTTAAGATAATTTCTATTCCAATCTCGATCCAGGACAAAGTTTTCTCTCGAGATGAAAACGGCGTGTTACAATTATCATTGATCCTCTCCGATTTCGGCAACATGAAAACAGTGCAAACAATTATTTTTCTCAGTCCAGCTTGTATAATTTCCGAATTACGGCTCCCGCCTCCTACAAGTGAGTTAATATTCCTCCGTCAACGCTGAGGAATGCAGAGTATTACTAGTATGGTGTAGGATTCCTAAACGTTTTCAGGGCTCACAAGAATGTGTCGTCTCAGTAAAAACCTTATCGCAGTGCGTCTCTTATACTCGTCTGTATATCGGGTGTAATAAGTTTATAATACTCGTCTATATACCTATATACCGGGTGTAATAAGTTTACATTTCCGACAGTCCATTAACAGTTGGGAGAAAGGTGTGTGGAACAAGATAAGCGGAGAACAGGAAGAGTTAGAGATCTGAACAATTTCTTGTTTACTTATTGGTTCTTAGTCATGTTTCCCAGGTCCCTTTCCTTGCCTTGCCTTCCCTTGTATTCTATTCCCTTGCCGTGCCCTTCCCTTGCCTTCCCCTGCCTTGCTTTTCCTCCCCTTCTCAAATCATTTTCTTCGACCTGACACTGTAACGACACACAAGCGTGCAAGGTGGCAAGTCTAACTGAACTGGTTGATGTAATTAATTTACTAATTACCTGCTAAACCAGAAGACAGCTAGAAATTAAACGGTTCTACGGCCAGGTACAATGCAAGGTAAGTACACTGCATTATTTAATTTAGACTTGCAGTTTTAATTTTGTCTAAATTTAGATTTATTTTTGGTAATAGCTTCATGGTTTAAAAACGACTTGCGAGAGACACTTCTGTACAACGAATCTTAAAAGAGTCTGCAACTTCAACAGTTAGTTGGTCACGCGTGATCACACATGAAATGTTTGAAATGTAGGCTTACTTTTTGGTAAGTTCATGTAACACAGCGAACTAACATTGGATTTTCAGAAATATCTGCATTTCATTTTTCATTCTTAACCGAGTAGGCCTGACGAAACGAACCACATTCTAAGAATTAATTTCTCAGAAAATTAGCTGAAAGGACTGTTCGTATACGGGAGAGACATGGCCCAATAATCGCGACGGTTATACTTCGCATATTTTCAAAAGGCTACAAGATTGCAGGAATAATTGATTTAAGCTAAATAATGAGCCCTAGAATTTAATTTACGTGTCTGGTTAAAAAATGAGGTGGCCTTATCTAAATAACTCGCGTGCTAAATAAACATTTTGACAGAATATAAGTTACTCCCACTAAATAAACATGAGATGTTGACACAACAATTTCAGTCTAGCAAGAACCAATTTGCTCTGAAATGCTACTTGTCCTTGTTTTGACCCTCAACCTTAGATCTAACACGGAATCTGCCGGAACATATTTTAAATTTCTCCCACTCAAAACGCTGAAATTCCAGACGTAAAAGACACGGTCCAGTGAATGCGCGCTGCAGGAAAGATATAAAATACACATAAAATATGTGGAAGTTCGTTCAGCACCTCATGCGGTTCTGTGACTGTAGGTTTACTGTTAATAGTAAACTAATGTACTGTGTCACGCTGTTTTGTACTGTGTCACAGCTATTTTGTACTATTTCACAGCTATTTTGTACTGTGGTTAGACGTGGGGACAGATAGACTATAGAGCCTGTAAAACTTGCAGGAAAACCTATGTACTGTCTTACTCCTTTCTCGACACGGTGCACTTTCCACGTGTGGATTTCACAGTGTAAACTTGCAGGGCAAGTTTCGGCGTGACCTTGAATCTTGATTTTATCAACCAATACGTGAGTCATAATGCAGTGATTTTGTCACACTTTATTGATATGCAAATTATCGTTAATTAATTTGGAGCCGGGCCGTGTAGCGAAGACATTATGTTGTTATTTAATCAAACCTCAAGCCTCAAACTTTATCCTGTTTGATAATTAATCAATATTTGTCTGAAATGTAAAAAACTAACAAATCCATATCTGAGAGTCAGACGAAAGTTAGATAATTTTGAAAAATGTTTAAAACATTTATCTGGTTAATTATCTACAATTGATAACTAAAACCACTGATTTAATCAGTAGACTTTACTAACTTCCAAACCGAACTTATCCCAACTGATCCTCAATTACAAACCAAGTCAGAGTTTCACCCTCCTTGAGTTTTCTAACAATCTATTTTTAGGAACTGACGTACAGACCCTGCATCATATCACGTTATTCAATTACACGACACTACATAATATGTCTACATCGTGTCAATGTAAGCTGCTAATCAGGAATATTATATATATATATTATATATACTTCAAGCTCTACAGAAATCCCGGATAACTTACCGGATACGATTAGTGTTTCAAATGTAAGTTTCTGGAACAGAATGTTTGTGTAACAGAACCTAACAGTAAACACTTTACAATTGGAACACTTTAAGGGTCTCAGTAAGAAAGGATGTATTGGTGCTGGTGTTAACAATAGGAATTCTAGTTGTCTGAACAAAATCTAGACAGACATGCAAGACTGGACGGGATGTTCCACTAAACAGGTGCCCCAGCCCCAAACCCCCTAAACTTCCAAAAAACTGCTCAAATATTAATGTTAATGCTGTTTATGACAAATTGTTGGCAAAGTGATAAGACGATGCGCTATGAAATGCGGACGGTAAGACTCAGGTGAATAACCAAACCAAATAATCTGTAACTAGTTCCAATCAGTAATTCTAAATTCAAACAGTCTTAACAGGAAAATCAGAATCTAGGCTGTAAAGTGTACTCTGATAATGCATATCAGCAATACATCACTGAATATAATATTTGTGATGATCAGCAACTAGTGGGTTTTAGTCTCCTTATCCCCAGTTGTAAGAGAAAAGTAGTTTAACGTGGACAAAATTAAAAGTTAAACAAGTAAGTAAGACAGTTAAAGGGATAGAGGAATTTATAAAAAATTGTAATACAGGAGCTTGGGTATGACCAGTATGCAGATACCAATAGACATTAGACAAACAGACATGCAGCTAAAAAAGCTAAAAGAGACAAACAAACAGACAAACCCACCATCTCAAAGTTGGAGAAAGGGCCGATACCCTGGCCGGTTTTAGCGGCAACAGCAACCCAACACGGGAACGAAGTGGGGAACACTTGGAACTGTCTCGAGTCTACAGGCACGTCGTGCTGGCTGTTCTGGCTGGGCGAGCTGCTCGTCGTGTTTCCTTCTTCAGCTGGGTCCGTGTAGTACAGTTTTATCTGCCGGAGTGTATCAGTTTATGTGAGAAACTACATAAACTGAACTAGACTTTATGTAAGGAACTACATAAACTGAAGTAAAGTTTATGTAAGGAACTTCATAAACTGAACTAAAGTTTATGTAAGGAACTACATAAACTGAAGTAAAGTTTATGTAAGGAACTTCATAAACTGAACTAAAGTTTATGTAAGGAACTACATAAACTGAACTAAAGTTTATGTAAGGAACTACATAAACTAAACTAAAGTTTATGTAAGGAGCTACAAATTGTACCATAGCCATATTCTTTACCAACTATCGTACAAAAAGGATACAAAGGCATTGCAGAGCCGTAACGGAACACACAAATAGAATACCGATCATTTTTCACTGAGGTGAACAGTGAAAAAGGAGAGCTGCTTGGTTGGGGGGCACCCCCTGGTCAGTGGTCATATTTCCTAGTCTTACTACGCTAGTAGAGGAGCTGGATATACCTACACACTATATAGAGATTCTTGATCACACCACCTCTCTGGAAAAGGTTCTTATCTAGCCCGACTGATATATAACATGGCTGTGTACATTAGTTCCATTGATGCGAGGGAAAAAAGAATGCTAAAGATACGAGAAATACTACATTTTTTATACTGGCAACTACCAGCAGAAGCAAGCTTACCCTAGTGATACTGGATATAGCACAAAACTTCGTTGGCGGCCCAAGTCAGTATTAAAATTTCAGCTGATTGTAGCCTGATATAGCCTGATATAGCCTGATTACAGCCTGTATAACCTGATTATAGTGGTAGAGACCACGATAGCTTTGATATTTCCCAAGACAAACCGTGTGATGATTTCCTCCTTCTATATAACACTGTTTTGATACTTTTAACAGCCTTGTTAAATGTGTTTAACAGTATTTATTTCCTGATGTTATGATTCACTTCCCAAAGCCGACAATGGTTCGAACTTTGTTACAAGCTGTAAACTTCTCAAGTTCCATTTTTCAAACTTAAATTTCAACTTTATCTACCTTAGGAGACATATTTAGGTCGGACCAAACACTGACGACCGGAAAAATGATCGGACAAAATTAGGGCGAATTTTTCCAAAAACCGTTACATTTCTGACGTCGAATTAAATCAGGGTGTTTGTAGCTTATTTCACCGTTCTTTTTTCACCGTTCAAAGAAATTGAGTATTTTAAAAAATTCATAAAATTATATGTATTCAAATTAACATCAAAATCTTAAATCGATTTTTTCTTCATCATCTTCTTCCAGTGGAACCGGTTCGTCTCCGTCAGGTTGTTCTCCAGTGTACTCCCAGGTTTATGCTTCTCTGATCTGTCTCATCTTATAGACGATATTTTTATAGCCTTTGAAAGTTAGTTTCAGCTTAACTTCCAATCCTCCGAATGTTATTGGAGACCGACGGTGTCTGCTGTCCTCCACTACACCAGAAATTTCACCGTTGTGGCAAATGAAGTAGTAACAGAGCTTGCTTACCAACTTCGTCTCTCATGAGACGTTTATGGAGCTCTTTACTATCAAATACTGTGGATTCGTTACTTTACTTCGTTAAACAATTCATGATCCAATACTTTTGTTCATTAGCCTTACGATTAAGTCACAATGATAAAAACACGTCAAAAATAATTCGACGGATTTTATTCTGAAAATCGAAATTTTGGCCGTCCGAAAATATGGCAAATTCTTTAAAAAACCGTCTCATTTCGAACGTTTAAATATGTCTCCTAATGTATTAGAATTATCCGACAAATGCTAGACAAAATTTGAAATTCTGATAAACTTTCCAGCTTTTTTACATGGTGTCTTCAAAAGGCAGGAAATGCAAATTACATCAGGAGCAGCACGTAAGTATCTACGTACCAACCAAAATCTACATCTCTTACCTGCAGCTAATGATGAACAATAATCGCTCACAATTACTCTAGCAAGGACAAATCCTGCTAGTCAGATAGGGAATAGAGTCGTGTGTAACACTTGCAAGTAAAACTTTAGAACTTGTCGAGCTAGCCTTAGTACACATGGTTACACGCTGAGCGCGTTAAAATCTAGATGTGACAAGCAATTCATTGAGCGTCTAATTGGGCTTTTTCAAGCTGTGTGTATACACAGCTACATCCAGGGAAAATGTGCATAATATTATAAAACGTATAATACACCCTCAAGCTTTGTGTTGCAAAGGTGTTTATTGTTCTACCTTATTTAAGTGAACAAACCCCACATCTGACATCGGAAATAAACAGCAAACCTGAAATCCAGTAGGAAATATACACACAAACAAACAAACACACGAACAAACCTGATATCCAGTAAGAACACCGTTAATATCACGTTGAGGGGGCTGTGACCATCTGATATTTAGTTCCCTGGTTTCTAGATCAGCAAACATAGCTCGTACATCTCGGGGTGGGGCTGTAAGAAAAACGTGTTAATTTTATAAGTAGGCAAACGAACCTTTAGCGAACCCTTAGTGATAGGTTCAGCAGGATCCTACTGGGTCACAACTTCTGTCGAAGGCCACCCACAAACAAACAAACAAACAAACACTCAAACAAACACACAAATACACAAACAAACAAACCAACAAACAAACCTGAGGGAGCAGCCTCAACACACAAACAAACAATCAAACAAACAAACAAACAAACAAACAAACCTGAGGGAGCAGCCTCAGCGGTGGATTCCTCAGTAACTGGCCGGGAGGGCGGACCTCGGCCGTGTTCGTTTCGACAGTACATTCTGATTTGGTAGACGCTGGCTTCTTCCAGGCCGCTTATAGTGGAGATGGTCATGGAGAGGTCTGGGGAGAGAATAGTTTAGTTACACTTTAGTTAGATTATACTTGGCTTAAGTAATGCTGTAGTTAGCTTAGTTAGATTTTATTAAGAATCCAGATAAACTGTTTTAGTTCAATCGACTTGAGTTTAGTTGAATTTAGTTTAGTTGAATTTAGTTCTATGCTCATTCCCTGTTCATTTCATTTCATTCAAGCGCAAAAAGGTTGGATAGTGTTGTATGTTTGAATACTCCCGATTTTCATAGCAAACACAATGGAAGGGTATGGAAAATGGTGGAAAGACGACTTAATGGGAATAAAAGAGACCTGAATATTTCCTCGACCCTTGAGGTTGAAAGCATTTTGTAAAACAAAGGACGTAAATACCGCGGCAATCCTGCATGTTCCAACAGAAAATATGTCGATTTATTTGCTCATAGAAATTGGGCTATTTCGCATCTTGATGGAGGCAATACAAATGTCGCTATTTAGCGTATAAAGCGGTTTTTGTACAGTCCACTTTGTGTCTTATCGCCTGAATAATGGAGTATTACAAACTATAATGCAGTGCAGTATGTGTATTACATTACTAGGGTACCCGCAGATTCTAATTGCAGCTTAATATGGTCATTCAATTCTGGAACAGGGGCCCGAGCTACAATGCGCATATATTGGGGGAATGATATTAATGACAGAGTCTAACGTTACTTTATTGACTACAATATGTGGATAGATTCATAGAGCTGGATTAAATTTATAATTATAGATAATCATAAGTCATAACATTCTTGATCTAATATATTCTGGCAACATTCTCAGCCTTTGGACGCTCTCTTTCTGCATGCTGCAATCAGTGTAGAACACCGAAGTTAACTCCGACTGACACAGAAACAGATATAGCATAAAGATAATTACAAAGTCCAATTTAGTTTTCAGCTGCTGCTGCAGGTTTATCCACACAGTTGGTAAATGTTTGGTTATATTACACGGGGCTCTGCAGAAATGTAAATAATTGTCATGGTTACAACAGGTACTATTTTTAAAGTGGGTCGACAAAAGTAAAGTTAAACTCGCACTGAAATGGGTTTTGTACAGTGTTAAAAACGTGGGTATTTTGGATAGGTTTTAGTGTTTAGTCGCTACAGCATAGCAGAAGGAAGTGGTCTGCACTACAAACACTATAGCATTATTAAGTATTCGATAAAGCTTTGATAACTTATTGGTTGTCTAAAATTATAAATTCGGTGAGACACACAATATATCAAGATACCGAACCAAAAAAGCAAAAAAACGATCGATTTCGTCTGACGCGGACGGGAAATCCTTTCTAAGCACGATAAAAATTGTCATGACAAAAACAAAACCCACCTTTTCTATCGACCCGTACAGCCTTGTAAGCAGCCCCCTCCTCCTTGAGTCTGTACTCCACAAACCACTCGTTTACTATGTCTGAAAACTCGTCAGGCATCTGCCAGATGACTCTGATAGCGGTGGAGTTCAACTGTTCTGTTCTCATTATCTTGGGGTACACCGTCACAGCTCCTGAGGATTGTTATAGTGTCGTGATATGTGTAGAGAACTAGGGCTGCGTTTGGAGAGCTCTAAATTGAGAGTAATGAGGGGGTTTTTACAATAAATAGGTACATTTTAACCCGTGTAATGGATTAGTAGTAACAACAACAATAGTGACTAGTGATATTACTAGTTATAACAACACTTGGTAAGTGGGAAGGAACCTGTTGTGACTCCTGCGTGTGTGCTGACAGTTGATTAGAAACACTTAGCAACTCACTTGTAATTAACTCATTACGTCATAAGTCGTTAGAAGGTTAGGCTAACGATACACAGTTACCACAACACACAGTTACGATCTTATAGCTACATCTCGTATAACAGCTCTGCTCGGATTTATAGTGTGAGGTGTGAGGGACATTGACAAGGAGTTGCGCCCGGGAACTGGGCAGCGGGCTGGGCAGGGTGCTGCCACCGGGCCCGGGGGCAGGACAATGAAGAGGAGGAATGATGTGTAGGGTAACATACGAAGTTGCACACTATTTAACGCACAAAGTGACAGAGAAGAGAGTTTTACAGACAGGTCGAGTTTAGATGTTATGGGTGGGCTGTGTAGGATTGTGTACCACATTACACACTAGAATAAGTAACCAGGTTTCTGTCAGTAGGTGGGTATATTTTAGAAAAAGACTATATTGACACTCCTGTCTGCTATGTGCCGCGGTCGAAGCAACAAAGAGAAAGGGAACTAACCAGGTTTAAGGAGGTAGAGCGGGCTGGTAGGGTCGGAGGGGATACTCTGACCACCCTTACTGACTTGGGATATCCTGAACTTGTAGCTCGTTTCGGATCGCAGACCCTCAGCCTCGTACTCTAGTATGTCAGCTGGTATATCCTGATAGATATATTGAAGTTTGAGGTGTTTATCTTGTACCCTAACTTAAATTACGAGTTTGCCTTAGTGTCTCTCTTTTCAATACAGACATGTAAAAGTTTGGTCATTTTTTAATAACATTTTTATGCTTTAACCATGTTCTTAACATGTGTTTTAAATGTATTTAACATGTATGATCATTATTTATATTTAATATAAAATTATCATGTATTTAATAAGTAATAAAAAATGTTTTTAACATGTAAATATCTTTAAACATGTATTTAATATGTATTGAACCTTTATCTAACATACATTGTACCTACCTCATTCCAGGGTTTCCAAGCCGACTCCTCCTCACTATACTCCAACTTGTAGTACAGAGTATCGGCGTACCCCCAGAATCCTGCTTCCCACTGCAGTGTGATCGAGTCTTCTGTGAAACCTGCAGCTGCCATATTCTGGGGCTGTCCAGGCTGTTCCGCTGTGGTTTCAGATATAGTCAGTTCATCAGATTTAGTAATGAGGGTCACTTAAAACAGTCTGTTATAGTATAGGATCAGTTCGGATTTCGATTAACAAAAATCAAGTGCTTCTTTCTTACTACTTCTTTATTTGTAATGCTCATTACAAATAGAGAAGTAGTAAGAAAGAAACATGTCAATAAAAAGCACATACGTTTGATGGAGATGACTGAGGACCCAGACCCTTTAAGAAAAATTCCATCTTTAAATCCAATGTATTTACACGTATAGGTCCCAATGTTATTTTCTGCCATTGATGTTATGGTAAAGAAGGTATTCTGAAAAGGATGAAGTCAGCATGAAGCAGCTGTTAATTTTATAGTAGAATTTGATTTTATTATGGTATTGTGTATGGTATTGATTTAAAAATTTGCAAAATACGAAAATTTTCCAATCCAAAATTAGAAATTTAAAGGCTTGATTAAGTTTAGTTCTACCTCGATATTTACTGTTTCCATATTAACATCAGGGGGATATTCCCAACTTATTGAGCTACCAAGAGCTGATCTGTAAGTGTCATCCTGAAAGTTTTTTCATTATCGTATCACCAATGAATTAAATATAGATTTTCTTGAAATATGCGTAAATTTGGAATATGTAAAACTTGAATTTTTTGTCAAATAATGAAATAAACACGACTTTTATAATAAGCTATCGACTTAAGATGATAGAATAAAAAACCATGAAGAAACTTACTAAGCTGCATGTTAAAGTTACTGAATCTCCTATTGGAAGCTCTTTCTCTGATGGTAGAACTTCAACTTCTATGTTTGTACAACTGCTGGACTTTAACACTGAAATAGTGATTAGTGACAAACTGTTTTTCCAGACCACTTCCAGATTATAAGATTCAAACATTAATTCAGCAAGACAAGATGAGATCTCAGAAGCAATGAATCTAAGATAAACTTTATAAAACTTTCAAAGGCCAAACCTGTGATCAGAATGACTAGAAAAAATGATAAGTAGTGTTGAATCATCTGAAAACTAGCAGCATAAATCTAAACCTAAAATGATAACAAGGATTTAAACCTAATTCATAGATTAAGAGTACATTTCTTGCAACTCACAGAATGAAAATACATGGAATTGCAATAATTAGAAATTGATTGAAGTTTCACAGTTCTTCTTGGCTTTACTGGTGACGAATGAGTTATGGAGACAGGGAATGATTGTTGATCAATTTCTCTCTGTTACAACAGCTTAATCAGAACAATCAAATTATTTTTATAGTTGTGTTAATAATTTCTAATACTTTTGAAACTACTATTATGCCAATGTTAATTGGGGGTTGTGAGACAGACATCACAGACACCCCGGTTGCAAGTTGGCCTTATATGGCAGTGCTGTACATTGTACAAGCAACAGTGTGTAAAAACACTTGGTTCTTGCTTCCAACAACATTTACTATTATGCCAATAATTTTGCCAGATGCAATTTTGCAAGGTTAACTGCACAAGTAGCAGAATTGCATGGTTGGTTCAATAGTTTGAACACCATTTATTTCAATTTTTGGCATTATTTTCACAAATTGCTCCCAGTAAGTCAAGTAACAACGTTACTCCAGTCAAGATTTTATGTAACATTCAATATTGTAAAACTTACTATGAGGAAAAGACAATTTTTTCAGAAAAAAGACAAAATAGGAGACAGGAAATAAATAAAGGTAAAATGATAAAATAAAAAAACTTTTAAACAAGCTTGCCAAAAAACAGTACAGATTACAAAAGCAGACTACTATATAACTGGGTCAATAACGAAAAGACACTTGTGCAGACTCTTTCATCTACAGTTTATTAAAGAAAAAGTTTCCTTAAAGACACAACGTGTGGTATACATGTGTGCTATGCATGTCGATCAAGTCAGATGAGTCTTAAACTATCAACAGCTACATACCCATAAACCTACTATCATAGATTGTACAAACACATCCTGAGGTTATGCTAGGTAGGTTCAAGAATTTTCTTTTTTATTTGTCAGAGAAACAAAGGAAAGTGTTAGGCAAACAATAAATACAGCTCAATCATGGTTTCCCGGTCATTCGGCTGAGTCCACTGAAGAAGATTGCATTGGCAAATGCCCTTAGCGCACACTCTAGGATTGGTGGATCTATGAATCGAACCCCCGATGTCCTGCATGGAAAGTTAGAGTGGATACCACTACACCACCAACCCATAAGGTAGCTTCAGGTTGCATCCCATTTTAACATTCAAACAATTTCTATAAAATATTCTTGGCGGCTGCGCATGAAAATGTCATGCAAAGGGGTTTCAATACTTTCTTTTTATGTGTTTTAGGAGAGCTACTGAGAGATAAACCTTAATTCATTAACCACATCTACATTTGAATCACATCTATTTCTGTATGGGGCAGCATCTCAAATAACCAACTAAAGCCCCTTTTTGTTGCCCAAAAAAGACGTGTTAGAACTATTTTTGGTGACTCTGTAAAGTATTTAGATAAGTTCAGAACTTGTGCCAGGACCAGACCGTTCAACAACCAAAGACTAGGCTCCAAGTTTTAAGGAAAAGAATCAACTAAGCCCTACTTTACTAAACATAAAGTACTCACAACAACTTCTGTTTAATGGAAATGTTGAAGACTATTAAGTCCCATGTACCTACATCATTATTTTCATTATTCGAATTATCTTCTAGGAAAGATAACCTTTTGATCACACCAAAGAAAACCAATCAATTTGTTTATAAGTCAGCTTAGCTCTGGAACGAATTTCGTAAAACCTCTACTCTAACTTTCACATCACGTATAAGTGCAATTAAGAATTCAGTGAAAATTTCAATTTTTGGTGCTCAAAGTAAGTATGGGACAGAATGGAATGAACTTAACTTTACCGGATTTTAGAATCCGATAATTAGCAAATACAATATACTCGAAAATTTTGAGAACCTCTGAGGGCAATCTCCTAAATTCATTTAGCTTTATAAAGTACACGTTTAAACAACGAGTGTTGCGCTTCTACAAAACGTGTGACCGAAATTTTGCCATTTTCACCGCATTTAGACTAACAACCCTTTTCACCCACTCGTGACGCACCGTTTCATGCCAGGCAATCTGCCTTTATCCACATGTACTGAACAATTAAGAGTATTTTCTTTTCCCGACTTTGCCACTTTCTCCGACAACAGTGGCGTAACGTTGAATGTCTATTCAATATGGCGCCCCTCGGCGGTAAAAAGGCGCCCCCAAGTGGCGCCCCTGGTACAAGGGCATACTTGGAGCATTATGTGAAAATATGGCCAAAAAATCTAAATAAATAGTGAAGTTATTAAATTAATCACACGATTTTGCTAGTTGCGCAGTTAATCTTGCAAATTTGTCCCATATTTTTACAACGATTTGGCACACCCTTATGACGGCACTCCCCGGCGTAGCCGGGACTGCCGGGGCATCGTTACGCCGCTGTCCGACAATGAAACCACTCCATATGAACACTTAGTTCCTCTGAGACACTGTATTTCTTCACCTTACCCATTACTACTACGATCCTAAATATCTCCACGTGTATCTGTAATCTGCCTGAATCCTCCTGCGGTTCCCCACTGCCAGAGCTGTGTTGTTTTGTACTCTGTGTACCGTACATTACACATTTGAGACACATCATAGTTGCAAAATTCTATTAGATTATTACAATAAATAAACCCTTGCTCACCACCTGCCATTCGTTAACTACCTGAGTATTGTCAAAGGCAATTTCTAGTTAACAAATTCGATGCTCATATATTCTTGCACTGCAGGCACAGGTCATACCATTGAGCTTGTCACTTGTGGAGCAGGTTCCCGCCCATCAAGGTCGATACAAGAAACTGATTAAATGATTATTGATTTTTCCATCGATGCAAACTAAAGGCTAGAACCTGTATCATAGAGATACAAGAAGCGATTAAACTTTAGTTAACGTTCATTTGTTTGCAGGACTTAGCACATGCCGAGGCAGAAACTAAGTCGAGCGTCTGCTTCTGCTTTCTGAGAATGTCCCTTGATAAGCGGCGCGGATAAGTGTTTGTTTTTGCAGTGCTGCAACTCATTTAGATTTTTGACGAGATGATATCCGTCTAACGTTCTAACGAAACGTTAGAACGTTTTCTGCTCTCGCGAGGAGAGCAGAAAACTGCGAGCCGCGCGCGGGTCGGGTAACATCTCGACAATTAGATTTCAATTATTTGATTTCTACTGTGTGTACTTGATATCTAATCATAACGGCACTAACAATGTTTGATAATCGCCTTTTACATAAAAACGCGAACGTAATTTTTTAGCATTTTATGCAAAATAACTTGAAGTTTGCCCATATTTAATATTAAATAATTACCTATAGTTTACTGAAATTCAAGATTAATATAATTTTGCTCTAACTAGCCCCACTTTGCGCACGTCGCGCGCGCCACCAAAGGTGGCTAGAAAATAATTATAGCAGCCTCTGGCCTCGTGTATAGCGTGCGCAAGCACTTGGATAGGTCAAATAGATGTTTATTCTTTTACAATTTGTCAATGTCGCGTAATTTAGCTTGCTTGCGTTTGCCTGCTTCATGCATGCGTTGGCATTTGGTTAGCAGGCGATGCGTGTCTGAAAATGCGTCAGAGCGTGTGATGGCCGCGACAGTAGGTCATCAACCTACAAGCACGCGCGCGTCACCTCAGCTGCGCGCACAATGCTTGTCTCACGTTGTGTCTCACGCGTGGCCGCGTTGCGCGCGGCCACGCCGCCGCGCGCTTCGCGGCAGCAGGGCTATGCAACGTGTAGCAACACAATGCTTGGCCAATCCGCGGCCGCCAAGCTGCAAGCTGCCGCCCCGTAGGCAATTGAAAATTTTATTTTAAAGTTGAAAGTGGGCTGCAATGCAAAGCAAGCCACGCGTGGCGGCAGCATTAACGGGCGATGCGCGTTTAAAATTTATTCGAAATTCATAGTTATAGTCGCCAGGCCAGAAATGCGTGAGAGCACGCGTACGTGAAGGCAGCGACAGTATTGACGAGATTTGTCAGACGTTGCCTGACCTGCTGCC